>JAULBM010042433.1:0-10758 GCA_032357055.1 Geukensia granosissima | reverse complement strand
ACTTCCGGTGACGTCACTTCCGCCTCCTCCTGAGCTCCTCCTGAAAAATACTAACCAGACTGTGCCCATATACTACTTATATTGTTTCTGGAAATAATAACTACTATATGTTTTTCACAAACTTGGTTTTAGAGCCTTAAAGAGAATACGAGGAAAGAGAAGTTTGATCATTTCACGGTCAACGTTTGCCGGGAGTGGACGGTACACTGGTCATTGGACAGGTGACAACTACAGCAGCTGGACGGATATGATCTATTCTATTGCGGGTAACTGTAATATATTTTTATGTTAATTTAGTAAGGCGATTTCTTAAAAGCTAATGGGGGATGAACCTGTTACGTTTTGGTAAAGCACTGCATAAAGAAAGGTCCACACCGTTATCAAGGGATGATCTCAAAATGCCAAGAATTTTTTTTTGGCTGAAAAATATTGTTCAAACTCGATGTCAAGTTATTGTGGATTATGATTTTCGAGCTAAATTAGATTTTATGTGCGTTTCCGCTTTCGTATTTAATATAAATCAAAAGAAATAATTATCCAACGTTAAACGGTTCATGTTTTGCACTATGCAAAAGCGTTCTAAATGATATTATCTGGCCCCGGATTTCTCTACGGAGATTTTTGTTTATGCTGGAGCGATAAACTTTGACCTAGGTAAAGTAATTAAAAAATTGCGTATATTTCTTTGTTTCGACCCTGTCTCGAGAATCCTTTTAAATTTCACTCAGGCGCGCATCTAAGCATTTTGCAGGTGATTTAATTCTAGTTTAATAACTTAATTACTACGCAGCGTTGGCCATCAAGGTGGAATTAATTATTGAATCCCGGTTGAAACAGCGAGGTATAAAGTGCTCGGGGTTGCCGACCTCAAAAGAGTACTTGCAAATAGTTTTTTTTTAGTTTTGTTGTGTTTTCGGCGTTTTAGTTGACTAGTCACATCTCATGCCATACTCCCATTTTTTTTATATTCATATTTATTCTAATTTATCATTGATTTTGAAGAATGCATATAATAGTTGGTAAAAATGATTAATTAGATAACATATGACAACAACCAATAACCCACAAAGCAGGCAAAATACTCGCTTGTCGGATGCAAGAACGACAAAGGACCAAGAGAGCCTGCATGACCCGATGTAGGCCCAAAAAGGATGTAAATGAAAGATATCCAATCCACCCCTTTCCTAAATGAACTATGTCGGTGCAAGATCAAAATTTTAAAAAGGACACTAGATTCCAGTCAAAATTGATTCTTCAATTTCTCACTTCTCCTTGTACAACAATAAGATTTTTGTAATGAAAGGTCTTTGTCTGAGTAATGTAGCCAGACATGGCGAAAATCCAAAAGGAAAAGTAAATAAACTAAAACTAAAAAATATAAAACCAATAGTATATTTGGAAAAAAGTTTACTATGAAAAAAACTCAGATTACATTCATATCATTGTGCATTTAGGTATAATTAGCTTTAATATGTTTGGAATTCCCATGGTTGGTGCTGATATATGTGGATATGCTGGTACTGTGGATGCTGAATTGTGTACGCGATGGATGCAGCTGGGCGCGTTTTACCCATTTATGCGTAACCATAGAGACAAAGATGGCGATGTAAGTTAAATATCTTATACACATTTATTAATGTTTTATATGTTGTCAGGTTGTTTGAAGGTCAACAATCAACAAACAACGCATCGAACACACAATGACAAACATACAATAACCAGATAATCTGACTTAGTCTGGTGTCAGAGTATCGAATAATGTTGAACAGAAATTGTTGTATTTGTTCTTAATTGTAAAACACTATTGCACAGAGTAGTTGCCTCTCTCCTTTTTCGATTTGTTTGGATTTGATTACATCTTTGACTAAGTTTGGTTATAATTTTAATGATTTCAGGTTACATAATGACGCTTAAAACATATCAAAATTCACCATACTCGTGTAACATTAAAAACTTGTATTTTGACATCAGCGGGTCGATGATTCTGCTGGTAGACCAGAAGACCCCGAGGGTATTCATCAGTCCAGTTGTCAGATTTATCCGACATGAAATTTATCAACTTATGTTCAACAGAATTTGCTTTATTTGTTTAAAATTCTGAACCACTGATAAAACGAAGGGGCTTGGAAACTTATTATTCCCGAACAGTTGTCCGTACCGCTCGATTGGTCTGGGGAAACTTATTATACCCGAACCGTTGTCCGTACCGCTCGATTGGTCTGGGGAAACTTATTATACCCGAACAGTTGTCCGTACTGCTCGATTGGTCTGGGTTATACCCGAGAAGTTGTCCGTACCGCTCGATTGGTCTGGACTTGAATCTTCCTTTAACACTTTTTGGATTTCGGGCTTTGTATGATTTGTTCTAATGCAACTGATCTGAGGTTACTCCTTGAAATGCGCACATGACATATCCAAATTCACTATACTAATGCAACATGAATTATTTTCTATTTGGGTACAGGCACATAAAGTTATTTTCCTAGCACTAAAACCTTTCTTTATCTTTCTAGACCAAAACGCTAGATAAACAATATGTTATAAATTTAAACATTTTTTTCCACTCAAGTGATAGAAATAAAAGAATTTCTTTTAAATTTATAAAATCTATATTTCCTATCTTTGCCAGTCATACCTCTTGAGTTAGCGCCTAAATTTCACCATACAGAAACGAGCTGTGTTTAACTCGCAACACACTTGACAAGGTTTGTCGGTTACCTGTACAAGGTCGAGTGTTCTCTACGGGTACTCCGGCTTCATCCACCAGTTAAACTGACCGCCGAGTTATGACTAAAATTTTGTTGAAAGTGACCTTAAACACTTATCAAACAAACAAACAAACCAATATTTTTGTCAGTCAGTTAAATGGTTAACTGTTAGACAATGAGAAAGACTTAAATTAATTTTCAACAGGGACAAGATCCAGTTGCAAGCGTCTTCAGACATACGCTTCCAATAATGAAAAATGCTCTGGAACAACGATACAGACTGTTACCATATCTGTATACACTGTTCTACCGAAGTCATACAGACGGGAGACCAGTCATCAGACCACTATTCTTCCAGTAAGTTCATTTATGCTAAAAATAAGTGAAAATAGAATTTGTTTGTTAAAATAAAACATACTATCATATATATACTTTCTGATTCTGCACATATTTCGAAATATTGATTGTAAACCTTATATAGTTAGAGTTTATATTTCTATTGTGCCTGTATACACCAAATATGTTCCCTATTTTGTGTTCTTCAAATGACCCTTTAATTAGGATAAATTGTCATATACCAACTCAGATGGGTAAATGTGCAAAATACGGATAAAAATAAAAGTTTTACTGTAATTTTCTTTATAAAATATAAAAAGTACAAATTGACCATTTAGCCAATAAAAGATGTTTAAAAAGTATATTATAAAATAATCCTATAACATATAAATCGGGATTAAAGTTACGATTTGCAATAACCAGATAAAAATTGACTTTGAACAGATTTCCGCAGGATCCCAAAACTTATGACATAGACAGACAATTCCTTTGGAGTGACGGATTGATGGTTTCACCAGTATTAACCAGGGTGAGTTACATATGTCGACAATTATCGCTCAGTTTTATTATCATTTGGGATTTCTGATTTCAAGCCATTCTACAGATGGAAAGAGTCAGATGTGGATTCTAAAAAAATTCCAATGATCTGTTAGAATGTCTTTCTTCTTGCAGTAGCATCAAAACCTTTAATTTCTCCACCCTGTATACCACTATATCCCATTCGAAACCCAAAGAAATATAAAAAGCTTTGGTTTACTTGTGTTTTGTCAAAAACGCAGGTACAAATATTTGGTTCTAGGGAGGGACAAACCAGCCTTATCTTGTATTTACCTCTCTGATTATAGTTAAATGTACTCTGAAGATAACACTTGCAGAATGGCCGATTTCTTGATTGACGGACGTGTTTTTCAACAGGCTGGCGGCATTCAAATGGGAACCAACTGTGCACCACTTCACGCCAATTTATTCCTTTATGCGTATAAAGCAGACTTTATACAGAGCCTTTTGCAGAGAAAAGAGAAAAAGTTGGCGCAATCTTTTGGTTTCACGTTTCGCTATATAGATGATTTGTTTTACTGAATAATTCTAAATTTTGTGAGTATGTTGGCCGCGTCTACCCTATTTAACTTGAAATCAAAGATACTACAGAAAAAGGAAGGTCTTCTTCATACCTATACTTTACCTAGAAATAGACAGTAAGGGGGTGAAAAGAACAAAATTTTACGACAAGAGAGTTGTTATGATACTGCAGGGCTTGTGCTTCCTATCAGGATTTCATTGATAGAGGGTTTGCTTCTGACAAAAAAGCTACTGAGCCAAGGTTTCCTCAAGGAAAGATTAAAGTAATCTCTCCTGTTATTTTTCATCATTTGTTTGGCCTCTAAGAAATATCCATTTCACTAATGACAATGGATATCTTCCCACTGTCGTGACTTCAAATGCGTTCCTTAACCAATTGTGACTAACATCGAGTGTGACTTTTGAGCAACTTTTTCTACAGAGTACCACGACGGGTTCCAATAGTGGAACAAGAGCTTACCATTCTGGAGCACCTGAACTCAACCTAGTTTTTGTAGATTTCGTATAAACCTAGCTTTCGTTTTCAGTGTAGTGTTGTGTGAACTATGTTTGTCTTCGTTTCTTTTCTGTTGGCCAGGGTCTTGCCCATCTTCTCTCCTTTTGGTATCTTTGAATTCTTTTTTAATAATGGTCGCAATAAGACAAGATGATTACATAGTATAATATAATAAAGGCATCGAATATTTTCACAATAGTGATTTACAGCGTTCTTTTATTATATCAGAAAAAATCTCTCTGAATAATTAAACGACTGATACAAATTTCAGTGTTTCAACTTTTGATGAGTTATTGTTGATTTTAGGGCGCTACAACAGTAAATGCTTACCTGCCTGCAGGTAATTGGTATGATATAGAGACAGGTGTGGTGTCTACAGGTGGGATGCACACGTTTGATGCTCCACTAAGTAAAATAAATGTACATATACGTGGAGGAGTCATTATACCAACCCAAGAACATGATGTAACTACAGCTAAAAGGTATGTGTAAACAAAAATTATTAAAGTCCATTTCAATTTCTTTAAATAACAGATTTTGCCGTTTAGCAAATTTATATGCTAGTCAATTTAGTTCCTTTTTTATCACAACAAAGATAAGTCAGTAAGTCCATAATTCCACTTTCATTTCTGTAACAATTATTTGCTTGAGAGAAAATTAATTTCCTAATGTTTTCCATTATAACTGGAATAATATCTTACCATTAACCTGGACAAGTTCACTCTAGGTTAAAACCTGGATACATAATCACGCCAATCCAACATAAAATCCATTAGCACATTAATCATCATTTGACGATCGTACTTAACACATCATTAAAATAGCAGAATACCACACTGAATGTAGACTTATACTTCATAAGAAAGTCAGTATTGATTTTTTGGAAACCCTCCCCCCCAAATTAGGCAATTCCTAGGATAATTTCCTCCAATTGGACCGCACATACGAGTGCACCGTTTTACCAGTAATGAACTGACTTACCTAAAAATAGCTAAACCCACAACTGAACTTTTCGACGCTGGCTAAAATAATATTATGTTTATGATCCGAGGCAAAAAAATGGTCAGACTGAATAAACATTTGAAGTAATGGTTTGGAATTCAAATTTTTAAATGTTTTTTTTTTTTGTAAATAAACTCACCAGTTTAGTTTCTGTCTTTCATTTTGTACATCATATGGTAAAAACAATCTTAATTCAATTTGTATCAGCCAGAATGCCTACATTCAATGCAAAATAATTATACATTCAATATTACAGAAAAAACATTACACAGTAGGGATTTTTTCAAATCAAGGAACATTCGGAAGAATAATGTTTTTCAATTTATTTTAGTCGAACAAAAGATTTCACCTTATTAGTAGCTTTATCGGAGAGAGGTATAGCAGATGGCGAGTTGTTCTGGGACGATGGAGAGTCGTTTGGTATGTTTTTGTATTAGCAAAAATGCTTCCTATTAATTGTATTGTTTTTATTACTAAACACACTCATCAATATCAGTTTAACAGAGAAAACAACCAGTGTCAAATTTTATTTTGTTTAAGACCCATAGTTTCTTCAGGCCAATATGTGTGTCCAATGAGCTCCTATGTTAAACTATTAGTTGAATGGTTCCATGATTGAACTAATGTCTCTTATATCTGCGCTATTTTATTCTTATTTGGAAGATGAATGGTCAATGTTAGCGTTTATAAAGTTTAATCTTCCCTTTTCTCTAACAAAGTAGTGGAAAATACCATGAAATCGTATCATACACTTGCATTTGTTGGATTCAAGCCGTTCTATGCAACTTACGTCGGGTGTGCAAGATTATATTATGGTTGCCTTACATAGCAAAGCAAATAATGATGACTGGAAATTAATTGTTTTAGGAACTACAGGCGATACAGGCAATAATTTTATCACTTTTCATGCGGAAAACGTGAGTATTGATTTTCTTTCTAAGGTACAATGATCGTGCGAATTATGAATAGGTGCGCATCCCCAGACAACCTAAAGTTTTGCAAAATAAAAATGATTCAACAATACGATTTATCAGGGGACTATATAGTTTCCAGTGTTTTGTTCATAATCTAAAAATTTACGCATTTTGCGAGCTTATGAATTTGAAAAGAAAAACCTCAACCAGTATACCATCAACCCATCACATGTGCAGTAGTCTTCAAATAAAAGAAATGCTGTCACCAAGACTACACGTTCTTAAACGACATAATCTGTTCAAACCTTAGCTCACGATTCGGATCACTGTGCATTTCCTTGAGATACTTCTCGACTTCTTTTTTGCTAGCTTTCAGCTCTCCTGACCCTTTACTACCAAGAAACCTTTACCAAGCAACCTTGGTATACATGTTACAACGTCGCTTTCTTTGCTTTTAATAATTCCTATAACTTCTTTGTACATTTTACCCATTTCAGTTGCATTTATGCGCCATACAAATTCAGATTGAACCCCGTGGAGGGTAAAATTAAAACTAATGACAGTGCAAATCATTTTTGATTCATTAGATGCTATCATGATTTCATTTGGCGATTTTTCCATATGTAAAACTCCTTTTTTGTTAAACTACAATTTCGAGAATCATTCAATAATTATTATAATTGAGTAGGAATATTTTATTCAGTTAGGATTATACAGTTAGATTGAATTATAAAGTTTATTATATACACTCCGACAAAAGTTAAGCGCCACCTAATTTATTTTTTAGAAATATTTTTTAAAATTTATATTTATAACATGTGGTTTTGCGACCACATATTTGTAAACATAAACTTCAATTTGATATGCGATACGTCATCAATCGATTATATTGTGTTGAGTAAAAACCGGTTTTCAATTAGTGTGATACGTAATTACACAAGTCATTTTTGTCAATAGTTTAGATTGTGTATATTTGCTGGAAAAGTAATGGTTAGGCGAAATATAAGTAAAACGGAAAGATGGCAAGCAATTGGCATGTCACAGATGGATTTGTGCACCAGAAGGGTGGCACAGCGTGTTGATGTGCACCATTCTGTGATTGACCGTGTTATGGATCGTTTATAAGCGACAGGCACGGTGGAGGATCCTCTGCGATCGGGTAGGCCCCGCAAAACTACCCCAAGAGATGATAGGTTCATAACCCGTGGTGCCACATTTCGACAGCCACCGACTCGTCGACAGACCCATTTTCATGGACGATAATGTCAAACCAAACCTGGCTCGGTTAGTACGCGCATTTTTACAGCAGGAGGCGATTGATACCTTCGAGTGGCCTGCCATGTCCCCGGACATGAACCTAATTGAACACTTTTGGGATTTTATTGGTCGGAAATTGAACCAGCAATGTCGTAAAGGGAAAGGTTAAGACATTAACCCTGTTAACTTTTATTTACATAAGGAATGATGAAACTCTATATTCAGCATAATTTTACTTATCCTAGATATCGAAGACACGTTCAATTTTAAAAGACCTAGTGTGGTGTATTTCGGGATTTTAAAAACATACTTTTACAATTAATTTTTACAAGTGATCATAAGTGATGAGCAATCGCATATATAAAGGCCCAGACTCCACTAAAAATACTAAATAGTCTTAAAATGAACCGGAATCTAACCCGTAAAACCATAAATGAAGCTATATGAGGCTAAACATTCTACAGCTATATATAAATATAACAAAGTTGATAAAATGGCAGCTGACACAGATTCTAGCCGCTACATGTACAAGTCTTATGATTATCAAAGAAATAAAATATAAAATATAAGCACTTGAGCGGTCACCAGGGTTTGACTAAAAGACTTAATCCAGTGCATTGCAATGTGGCAGATAGTGGAAACATATGCGAAGCCACAATACAATGAAGCGTCTGGATTGATTGATTGTTGTTATCCTCCAGTGGCAAATACTGCATGAATATTCAGGGCGGGCGAAATTTTTAATGAATGCTGCGGACAGTTCACGTGAAATGTATCTTATGTAGATTTCTAAAACAACTAGGCCTTTCAGAGCTATTGAAAACTATATTTGCTGTTTCATGCGAAAGTCGTAGCTCATCTCATCCTTTAATTATGATTATTTGTCTAACTGTTAACTGGGCCTCTAAATATGCAATTTTTGAAACTGGGGATTAAACCAAACAGTAATCACCGAAAAAGATATGGTTTGATTGTCTATGAGACAGCCATTCAAAACGTTTAACCTACAAACATGAACAGGTTGTCCTAAGGCCTTCAATAATGGACCAACCAAAAGCTATAAAAGGACCAAAAATTAAATGTAATGACATTCAAATTTTACGCATATCAGTCAAATAAAAATACAATGTTCAACCAGTAACATTTCAACGTAAACTAAGACATCCACTGGATTACAGGTTCATGACTTTTTACAGTTACATTAGCTATGTGGCGGGGTTAAACATGTTTGTGAGTACTCACTCCTCAAACTAACCTGGTACAATGGTGTGACAAAATGACATAAAAACTAAACTTATGAAGATTTAACTTTTGAAGTCGACACAAGTATGAAGACAACAAGATTTTTACTATCATTACATAAAAATTATGAAAGGTTAAAATATGCTCTTGAAACGATATGATTGTGCCAATGTTAATTATTGATGTCAACTGACCATACCCTTCCTCTTCGAACACATGCTCATTTTTTTTCAACAAATGGATATTTTTGTTTGAAATTCGATTGTTGATTTGGTTACGTCCAACAGATTGATTGGATTTTTGCTTAATGATGTAGTTTCATAGTGATCATGAGCGGTCTCCAGGGCTCGACCCACAGAGCTGACCCAGCACGAACCCCAGGTGGCGGATAGGGGAGGCCCTCTCGTTGGGGGTTGCTAGGTTATAATACAGAAAGCCTGGCCGTGGACCATATTGGGTGACGTGTTTGGAGAGTACCACGCTCCGTGCTCGTAAAAGACCCCTTTTTGTAGTTTTCGAGAAAGAGTAGGTTTATGCCGCTACAAAAGACTAAATTTTATGTCCCTACCCATCACTCCCTTTTTCCAGTGGCAGTCAAAAACCGTTGCCCTGTTGTGTGCCATCCCACCCCATTTTCGATATTGATAATTGTTCTCGTCCTGAATATGCATAACATATTTGCCACTGGACGTTAAGCAACCAACAATCAATCAATCAATTAAGCCAACATATTTCAGTATTTTCCAATGAAACGAAAAGTAGTGAATGCTCCATTTTCAAAAGTTAATTACTTTCAAAAATAATAAAAACCACCAGAGGATGTTATTTGTACCACTCGACAGAGTTTTGTAATATAAATCATTCCATCTATTACATATTTCTCTGACAAAATTCGGAAACCTTTACCTCGCCATATTTTTTTCTATTTCCGGCTTGTGGGCATTAAACATATCGAAGCCCCTTCACCCACTACTCATGCCCTAATACCCACAAAGATCTCCGCAATATTGGTTTTAACATATTGTATGTCTTTTCATATGATTGGTCATTTTTAGGGGATTCGTTAACTGATTATAGTACAGTGGACAATATATCAGCAATATTCAGACCAGTCCAGTGTAGAATACCCATGCGAGAGATCAAAAGTGAATAGTCCAAAGAGACAAGACAAATTTAAAACAAAGTAAAAGATAAAACGTAAACAAAAGCTTGGAATCCACGAACTCCTTTACAAAACAGGAGTGGGATCAGGTGCTCCGGAAGGGTAAGGATCATATGCTCCAGAAGGGTAAGCATTCCCTGTCCTAAGCGCAACACCCGTTGTGGACTCCTTAATCTCAAATGCGGTTTAACGTTAATCCGAGAAGGGGTCAACTTATTGTTGTATTACCGATAACAGGTCCATAACTAGTTCAGATGCACTGATACCATTTGGATCAACCAATTCGTGAAAGCGTCCATAAAATGTTAGGAGTTACGACTTCAACCTGCGTAATAGTGTAGGAAAATTTCGTCTTAGAATGATCGCATATTGACCATTGAAAAGGGACGGTTAGAATATGTTTTCAGAATGATATTCGACGTTGTACAAAATACAAAATTTAGAAGATACTATAACTCAATGAATAAATTAATAAAGGAAATTCGAGAAAGCTGTAAGCAGTGCAGGCTCGAACTATCCTCTGATTTTCACTCTATCTTATTGCTTCATAAAATATTGGTT
>JAULBM010042422.1:0-10758 GCA_032357055.1 Geukensia granosissima | reverse complement strand
TTTTGCAGTTGATTCGATACTCTCGTGCCTTTTCCAAGTATCAGGATTTTCTGAAGAGAGCATTGCTGTTGTCGCATTAATTACTACAACAAGGAAACATCCAGTCAAACTTGAAGTCGTCCCCTAAGATTTTATGGTCGCCATCACGAATTGGCTGAATCTTATGGTATCAGTTTATCTAAACTAGTTTTACCTATTACCTGAAATACAAATATAGTTGACCTCTTCTCGGATTGAAATTTACCCAGATTGAGACTTAGGATTCCACGACGGGTGTTGCGCGCTAGGCAGATAATGCTTACCCTTCATGAGCACCTGATTCCACTTTTGAAAAGGATTTCGTGGATTCCAAGCTTTTGTTCTTTTTTAACGTGTAATATTTTAGTTTGTTTCACATTTGTCTTGTCTCTTTGGACTATGCAATTATGACCATTCGCATAGGTATTCTACACTTGGAATTGAACCATAGGAAAAAGACCTTTCGCCTTTTGTTGGGACTGAATCGACTGTAGCAATACCTAAATAGTATAATTTGAAAAAATGACTGAATGACTCCCACTTTTAGGATCCTTTTAAGTACCAATTTGAGCATTTGTTTGCGCAAAAAGTTTGAAGCAAGGCAAAAAATACTGTTTACCATACTGCCACTTTAGTTTTTTAATTCTTTAAAGGCCTATGAAGAAATACTTTTTTCAGAATACAGACAAAAAAGAATCTTATAATAGGATGAAACGTAGCAAAAAACAAAACTTGCCTTAAATATTAGGAGACTTAATAAGAAATATTAGCTTAGTTTTCAAAAAAACTTTATATCAGTGACATAAATATATATTGACGAAGCTAGCATATTGGAAAAATAAGAAACAGCACCACCATTTTCATTTATATATTAAGCAAAGCTGTTAGCAATCCTACCACATCATACAGTACTGGTTATATTATGTTTACTTTAATAAAACTCAAACAAAACATTTTCTGCTATTGTTGGAAAAAAATAATCAATAAGTAAACAAAAAACTTCAAGGTAGATTTTTATCCATGACTTTCCACTCTTTGCATAACGTAATTCATCTCATGATTCATTGTAATACAAAAAACCGTTGATTAATGGCCTGGCAAACAAGAAACCTCCAGGTTTAGCTTTTCTCGGTGAAGCCTTTAAAATGACAATATTACCTGAATTGTTAATGCCCGATAGCATGTAAAGCATAATTCCTGTATTCGTCAATTCTTATTCATTTTACTTGAACCCCCTCTTTCATGACGAGGTTTTAGCATTACTTTTTTATGCGAAGAGAGTTTTCTGTCGATGACGACTTTTGTTTTTGTGACAATTATTCTGTGTTTGGAAATTCTAATTCCAAGGCATTTTTACTAATTAAATTGTTAATCATCGTTCACTTTCGAACAGAGTTTGACAAAATACATTTTGAACACTCGCTTTTAGAATAGTTTTTTCTTGACTCTGTTGTCGAGAAATCTTTAAAAACAAAAATATAAGAAAGAAAAAATGTTTAAAGAATATGGTAATTGCTTGCGATAAACAATTTGCATACATCAGTTTTAATAAATCACACGTCTGTGTCTGTCTGTCCCTTTATTCATATAGTTCGTTTTTAAAAGAAATCATTTTATATTTGTCGGTTCAATAATTTACAAAATTATTCCATTGAATTAACTTTGACTCTCCGATTAAAAAATTACATTGAAACTTTTTTTATTCGGTATCTTGTTACATTTTGTCATTCATGTTGATGATACTTTTTATCTTTGACATTTTCACAAAACCGTTTTAAAAACCATGTAATGACTGAAAAAGTAACAGCGTTTGGATCTTGAACTAGCTGTTAGAGACAGTGGTAGAGCTTCACGACGTCGTTATATCATGTCGTCTCCTATTGTATTTTTAATTGCATGTCCAAAGGTTGCTTTGACTGCGTTTTTTATTAGTTTGTATTTGAGTACTTCCTCTACTATTTTCAGATAGTAGAATATGCTAATGAGAGGTTAAATATGCAAATAACTTAGGAAATGTTCTTTTATTTCGTAAACTAACATTTTAATAACTTATTCTTGTATAAGACGGCTGACAATCCATCGGATATATGTTTATTCCTTATGAGAAACATGCAATTGCATTTCATTTTTGTTCTGTTCGTCATCTCCATGCGGGTAACTAAAAAACGATATTAAGTAGTTGGGCGTGAATGAACGTGTAATGGATTAAGCTTTTTATTCCTGTTTTTTCTCTCTTCTTCAATCTTTGCAATGTGCCAAAAGGTTTTCAAATAAACCGACTAAATCATTTTAGAGGCGTTATCATGTATCTTTCCCCTCTAGAAAATATTGCAGAAATGTACTGAACTATGACTTTGTCTGGGCTATCCGATGTTTGCTAACATTTTGTTTTCACACACTGCCTTAAACACACTAATTTGATTAATTATGACAAAACGAATAAGGCTTGTTGTTAGCTTGCAACAAAACTACCTTTCAGTCTACTGTTTGTTTAACCTGTAAAAAAAACTTTTAAGGGCTACATGTATAAGTATCAATAAATTTACAGAAAGCTGATAGGTTTTATTTCGTAGAGGTGCAGTAAGTTTTTAGTTGTTTCTCAAAGACACAAGATTTATTTGTAATAATTATATGTTTCAAAATGATTTGGGATGGTTTATTTTTTTAATCTAGTTAGCTATTTTTTCACATTTAAGAATCGAACTTTACCGAGTTTAATACACAATTCACAAGTGCTCTGACGTCATACCTGTGCCAATATCGATGCAATTAATAATAAGAAACCTGTTAAACGTCATTACTAATTTCAATATTATTATCTGTGATGCGGTCAAACTCCATTTAAAGGTGTCATACGCTTATTTTGAAAACGAGTCAATTTAGTTATGAAATACAGTAAACTCTCGTTTTCTCGAACTTCGGTTGACTCGAAATTTTTGCCTTGTCACAATTTTTCCCCTATATATTTATGTAATTTTGCTCCTTTTAAGTCGAAATTGGATGAGTCGAAATTTCGGTTTTCTCGAAGTTGTTTTATGGTCGCGAAGTAATGAAAAGCATATAAATTCATTCTGTTATCTCGATGTTAAAACGCAAACTCGGGGCATTGAAATTACATCGCGTGTCGAAGTATTTAAACCTACATTTATTCAACTCCAATCATTGTACAGATTTATAACGGCTCTCCTGAGATAATCCTTTGAACTTAATCAAAATCAATTAGTGATTCCTTAGGTTTTTGTTATAAAAATATACAACTGTTAATTATGAATCTGAAATCATTAAATACGATAATTAAAGAGCTTGGGTGTTCAAAATTTTTTAATTAAGATGAGCAAATGATTATCATTAATTGTTTGTCTTCTCTCATTTGAATTAAGCAACAATACATTAACAAAGAAGTAAAATTTCGTCAACTTAAAACCATGCCTTTACTTAAGGAAGGCATTATTTTCGGTCGGGGAAAGTCTGTTACAAGAAAATGGTAATTAATAAATACATATATTCTTAAAGATACATTGTTCTTTAAAAGGTATAGGAAACAAAGAAAAAAATCTAAACGCAAATAAACACATATTTATTTTAATTATTTAAAAACATAGTACAACGAATAGCGGACTTGAATTCGTAACCAGAAATGTCGATCCGGTTTTAGGTTTCTCTCGGATTATTTCCCTTGAATGTGTTTTGTGCGGTGTTCGTTTGAGTCGAACTACGGCTGTCTCGAACTTTATCTTTGATCCCAACAACTTCGAGATAACGAGAGTCAAATGTATACATGAAATATGGGAAAAAATCGCGTCTTACGAGAAACATATAAAATGCACCGGGCATTAGACTATTTTCTGCACCTCTAAAGAATGTGAGAATATATGTTTTAATGCAATTCAAAATGAGACTAAAGCATGACGTAGATACTTTTGACATTACAAGCAATTGGGTCTTAGGTAATGCTGCGAAGAAAATTATGTACTTACAATTCAGCCTAAAAAGGATACATATGTTTTCATTGTCAATTGAAGGAAAATGATGTGACAACAAGAATTAGAGAAGAAGAGATATATAAACCATGTATATGTATGATTATTTTAGCACAATTAAAAATATTGATATAAATATATTGATGTTCAAATCGTGCTGGATGATTATGTACTTAACGGTTTATTTTTTAAAATGTTAATGAAGTAGAATTATAATTGACACACATCGTTGAAAACATTCTAATCACATTCTATAGAAATGATAATTATGTTTTGCCTTATGTATTCATTTAAGTATTTGGCCAGACAAAGTACATACAAATTTGTAAATATTTTCTTTGTACTTTATTCCTTGGATTATAACTAAAATTCGTAGTTTGAACTATTCGTAAATCAGAGACTCTCAGGAGCCTGAATCGCTCACCATATTGTTTGTTTTACATTGTAAACATGAAGAAATCTAGTTCAGTCATCTTTGGTCATGTATCATATCCAGAGCAACACCATGTAAGGAATATATCACAAATACCAATTCAGTTTGATGTAGTAAATGGCAATTTCGTTGATTTTCAACTCATCAGTACTACTCGAAGTCAAAATGGTGAAAATCCGATTATAATACAATGACAGTAAATAAACTCAAACATTCACATTAAGTATGGCTTCAATCTACTACATCTGTGCGTGAATTTTACAAAGGTCTAATGATAAACTTACCCTTCCCCCTGGCAGAAATATTGGATGCAGGGCTGACATCAATGTAAGTATAGATGGATAGTGAAACTTATTGGGAACAATCATACCATGTCGTTCTCTTAAAATGCTTTTTTGTATGAATTTTGAATAAGGTCATACGCTTACAGCCATATTGAATAACGAATTGGCAACGGAAGACACCTTGTTAAAAAGATTTATACTATGCTTGATTTCAATCCATTGAAGTGTTTTCTAGAAGATATCAGTATGAATTTCGCGCAGAGCCTTCTGATAAACTTAGTCCCCCTGTGAAACCATGTTGTGTGACGGATCGGCACCAAATTATGTTGTAAGGAACATTCACATCATCCCCATAGCCAGTCATAAGAAGAAGATTTTTGTATGAATTTCCGATAGGGTCCTCGTAAGCGACAATATTTGGTTTCAAACCATTTAAAAGTTCAAAAGTAATGACGGACGATAGTCGACAGACGATAAGTGATGTTAAAAGCTCACTTGGCCTTTTATGCCAGTAGAGCTGAAAACCGAAATGGAAGTTGTTGTCCGACCTTTTATTTTTGCATGAAGTATATTAAAAGTATTGTTACACAGGTAATTACGGTATATTTGTCACAGCTTATTATTCCAAGATGTATGTGACCTTAACAATTAAAATTGCAATATCATTAATGAAACCTAAAACTTTTTTTCTGTTCAATAAAAATTTTGAAAAGGGTAATACTAACCGAGATATATCCTTTTCTTTTGATGCTGAGTTATTTAACACACCAGAACGTGTTTCACAATCTTTATCTAAAATTTAAATTTAAAAAGTTTATTGATACTTTTAATCATGAACAGTTAATAGGGCGTATCGTCTTTACGATTATATTATGAAATGTAAATATTGGAAATAACTTGCAAGTATTAATTACCTGGGAAATGGATTGAGTTATTGACAGAGAAGGCATGATAGCAAGTACAATCTTCTTCATTTGGTTTACAGTCACAACCATGTCTTGTACTATTCAGAAGAAAAAATCCAATGGTAAAAGTACATCGACAAGTGTTGTCTTCCAATGATGATCCTAATGTCCCAGTATGTTGTCCTAATTCTCTGCACTGTGTCCTCAGAAAGACGCACTGACTTAACTCATCTGACCAAAATTCAAATGGCTGGAATCTTTCCTGCGAGCAGTCAACATTATTACGTATTCCACTAATGACGTATTTTTGACCTGCATGAAAGAGTGATTAGATATGAATATAATTATATCTTTACTGACAAATCTTTGTACATGCCAAGATTTCAATTATGATTTACTATTTCATTTGTTTATATCATTAAAGTATCCGGACCATGGTGGTCAAATATTCTTTTAACAATGTTGAGTAAATTGTGATTTCCCTCATTTATTTTAAAATAAAATTTTTCTCAGTAGAAATAATATCATTGTTTTAATTATAAAAAGGTTTACTATGAATAAATAATTTTGTTTGTCATGATCAGAAACTTCAAGATCTTTTCCTATTTTCAAAAATCATATTTTACAGAAATCTTGATGCATTTGTTAAAATTTAAAAAAAAAATAAAATATGGAAAGGCCTTGAAAATATTGCACTTATTAGTTGTCTCTGTTGTCAAATTCGTCGTACCATTTCGATTTGTTTGGAGATGAGTGCTTCCGTTGCTATTATTAGATCTTGGACTTACTAAGTTTTGATTTTAATGCTACTGATGAGAAGTTACTCCTTGAAATGTACATATAACATACGAAAATTCTGCAAATTTATTCAACATTTTGTATTTAGTTAATTATTGTCCCTAAAAAGTAGAAACTGCTCCTGTTAATCATTATTTTAAGGCTGTATAGTTAAAATTGAGAAAAAGTAGATAAATGGAGGAATTCCAAGGACTGAAACGAAAATGAATAAACGGGTACAGATGAAACATTATTTTCTCTGAAATATCGAAATTTAAATATTTTTTTCTAATTATTTTCATCCTTTTAAAACTTTATTAAACTAGCACTTTTTCAGTTTTCCTTGTTGTACATTAATGTTGTTTTCGCTTGCTACTGTCTCTTCATTTTTGTTGGTTGAGAATAGAAACATACAAATGAAATGATCAAATTTCCTTCTCTTATTCTTCGGTTATTTTCACACTCCTCGACCGGTGTTTGAAATGTTTTTCTAATCTCGTCTGATAATTGGCTGATTTTCACACCCCGCGTGCTTCGCTTCACGAATTCAAAGACTTGTCACGATCTTATTTCTTACCCTGGAGGACTGAGTTTTTCCAAAGACTCTATCAGTTAGGTAGGAATAAATTTATTTTTTGGCTAATACCTATGAAATTGCCGTAAAAATAAGTGGCATGTTTGTTTGTTTTGTACACGAGTTACGTCCCTTGTAATATAAGGTCATAAAAAAAGATGGTGCACAATCCCGCCTATGATAGTTCTTTAACGATATTTTGATGCTTAAAAAATTAGAGAGACAAAATCTTACATTATAAGCCGTTGATTATCATATTTCTACAGTCTCGATAGTTAAACCTTTAAAGTTCTCGGTAAACCTCGAAATTTTCAGGTTTAATTATCGAGTCTGTAGAAATATGATAATCAACAGCTTACCATGTAAGATTCTATATTGTTACATTCTATTCTTATGTTTCCTGCAAAACCAGTAAATCGCAGCAAAGAAAACAAGGGCTAAAACAAGTGGAAACAATCAGTTAAATTACAGTCTCATTTGTGTTTATTGTTATTTATGTCGTACATTTCTGCCACGTAAAACTGATATACTAAACTTTGAAACATTATTTCATGTAAAAGTTAAAGGATGAAGGTATGTTTTTATTTCAATTAAACAGCTGAGTAATAGAAGGTTATGTCTAAGAAAACGACGTGTTATGCATGTGGGAACAAACAGGAGGATAAACTAACTTCTTAATTGAGCCATATATGTCAGATTACCGATTTTTTGTAGAAGGTCTCTCGGGATACATGTCAAGTGTTTGTGTTGTAAAAATAAGTCATAGGGTGCGAGTTGCTAAAACGTAATTTTCTATCAAGTCACTTATGTTTTGATGCCTTTCTTTCGTTTCGATTTGTATGTCATTCCATTGTATGTTTTCTTACAAAACAATTTTCGTTTTTCCCTTTGGCATCTTTTAAATAACGTCTGAATAATTCTACAAAGATGTAGGTTATTTTGGAACATCAATCGTTGTAAATGATATTGAACCGATTCTTCGCTGGTGCCACTTCCTTCTCTGCAAAATCAACTTTAATTAGGTTTAATCTTGTTTAGAATGCAATATAATTCTGTAGTCACTACGGACATGATTTATTTGTTGAATAATTTCAGTGACTGAAAATCGGACTTCCTGTGGCTTTGGTTCTTTAATGCCTTTAAGGTTAGTCCTTGAAATACAGATAAAGCAAGTCAAAGTGCACCATAGGTATTCAACGTTGGTATATAGAGCCAAAATAACGGTGTACGTAGTCTGCTTAACACGAGAAAGCAAATCTCATGAGAGAAAAAAATAGAAGAACAAAAATGATAGACAGATTCCCATCCGAAACAAAAACTAAACAAAATTTAACTTAACCCGCCATTACAAAGATAAAATCTCACAAATCTGTGCTATCAAAAAAAATCCGGTTATGTCAGTAATTTTAATAGCTTGTCAGATCTTGGATTCCATCTATGTAAAAATTTTGTACAGACCTCCAGAGTCTGAAATTTAAGTAGCTGGTTGGTACGATTGTTTGTTGATGGCGAAGGATAAAAATCAAGATGACCAACATCAAGGAAAATGTATTTGCAACATCGTTACTGTTTTTCGATATAATGATTTCGTTTCTTTATCAATGAACCTCATGTTTCTATTCTTTCATTATTATTGGAAGTAGAGTTTTCAGCAAAAATATTTAATAGTAATTAAAAGTTTTTTGTTTTTTTAATATTTCGCATGTTTCGTGTGACCACAATTTTTGAGATGATGATGTTAACCTGTTATTCCTAAACTATCACAAGATCTTTGACGTCAAAGGTCAGCAATAACTCGATGCTGATATGACATCAGTTTATACGTGTCTTGCAATGAAATCTTTTTTGTATTATATGTTTTATATCGCTTAGTAAATCAATTTTGAAAACCTAGAGATTTTTCTGCTCGCATGTATTCTTAGCCGCATTTAACTTCCACTTTTTAAACATTTTTTAATAAAATTACTTTTGTTTAGACCTCACCTAGACCGATATTCAAAGAAGAAACCGGTGTGCTGGCTTTCTTGAAAGAGAAAACGAAAGAATACCGAATGGTAGGACGAAAGACACGACAAACAAGACGGAACAGAACATATATACAGCTAAAGTAAAAACATTAAACTAAAAACAACGCAGACCCACACAAATAACCGGAGGAAATCCACACAAGAAGCCAGATGTTTCTTAAAATCGATGATTGTTCAGTCAGATATATGACATGATTGAAGATGCGTTATAATCATTACATTATTGATTCAATTACCAGGTCCTATAGGCAGATAATTTGCCTTTGTTTCCTTTATGATTTCTATTTTTTGTCCAGCCGGCACTTATTAACCCTTCAACACGTTAAAGTTACTAGCGTAATTATCCTTTTCTGGTCAAATTGCTTTGAAAGCTTGCAAAGCGTAAGGTGATTGCAAATTGCATAAGTCTCGTGTGAATCACATGACCATTACACAATTTAATAAGTATTTGATTAGTTTAATTGCAAAACTCTTGTAAAGATACAAAACAAAAAGATAAATACTATTCATAAAATATTTTGTACAAGACTCTCAAAATTTTAATACTGTTATTGAATAAAATAACAAAAAGATAGTGATATTTGCTATAAATATTATTTTTGTCTATGACACCAATTGTATCATGTAGAAACGTTTTGTTATATTTCTTACATTTCAAAGGCAGTACAGCTACTATCACTTGTTACAATGAGTGATATCCCACTTTTGAGTACTGACATCATAAACAGTTAAGACCACTGTGTATTGATACTGTAACTTTTATGATATAACATGTATTATACTTCAAAGACATGTTATAAAGAGAAGGTATAAATGTTTAAATTGTGGGATTTTTATGTTCATACCTTTGAACGATGTTTGTCAAGCTGTCAAAATTTTCTGTTAAAGTTAAAAGATATTTGCTTTTAACGTATTTGAATAACATTTAATCACTTAAAAAGCTTTCATTTGCTGCAAGAAAGTATCCACAGCAATCTAGGTCAATACTTTTTTTTGTCAATGAAAACAATAATGAAGAATTCATTAGGAAAAAATATGTCAGACACCATTTTCAAAAAAAATAATTGCGGTTTTGGCCTTTGAATTTAGCGCTCACATGTACCGGCCGTCATCAAGTTAGCTCTAAACAAGTAAATAATTTTTTGTACGAAAAACTACGTTACATTACTGAACTATATATCATTTGTCAACTATTCCAAAATACAAAATTACCAATGTTTGATACGTGTTGAAAATCTAGGAATGTACTAATGTGTACATTTAAAGGAGTAACCTATCATCAGTAGTATTAGACCCAAAACATAGGAAGTCAAAGATTCAAATATAGCAAATAAGCACTCAAGTCCAAACAAATAGAAATTGGCAGCCAAATCCGACGGCAGGGACATCTACTAAGTGCTGTACTTTTCAAGGCATTCCGCATTTTCAGTGTTTTAGAATTTTAGCAAATGCAGCAAATTTCATTGCAAGTTAATTTCATACTAATAATAAAGAATTCATTGGCTTTTTGTTATTAATTTCAAAATAAATCAACACGAGTCGGTAACTTAAATGAGAAGACCATGTTTTTGAAAGATATAAATATTAAAGCTTATCGGTCAATTGGTCATGAAATCAAATTAAAAAATATGAATCTGTCCTTTTTACTATTTAAATCGCTGTTTTGAAATAATGGTTTTTGATTTTCCCGCGCCAATGTGCGCCGCCATGATTGGTTTAGTTGTGACGTCACGAAGTCGGTTTGTAAAGTGAAAGTGAAT
>JAULBM010042411.1:0-10758 GCA_032357055.1 Geukensia granosissima | reverse complement strand
TTTCCGCTAGGGTCCTATGTTAAACTAAGTTCAGTCATGGCGTGAAAATATGTAAATAACTTGTGCGCACAAGATAGTAACTCGTGCGCACAAGTTATCATTATTTTTTTTGTGTGGCACTCCAGGGCTTCTGTGTTATACTTGTCTAGTTGAGTAGAAGTGTTGGGATTTTCATGCAATGACTGACACTTGGCCAAAAATGGTCAAAATTGATTGTCAAAGAACTTCTTTTGCACTGTTTGAGACAAAAGATGTGAAAGTTTGTAAATTAGTAACACAATAAAAGTTGACTGTGCTGAAGGTAATGGAATTTTGATTTCTGTCCCAGGTTGGGCTACTTCTTTAAAATCTTTAGTTAACTTCACAGAGGTTTAGATTTTGGGAGATGTTCAAGCAGCATATGTCAGGATTTAATTAACATTGTTGAATCAAAAACCTCTCCTTTTCTTCATTGATAAAGGTGAAAATAAAGCAAAAAATGATACAGTTTAAACACACTCTAAAAAAAATGCCATAAAGCATTCAATTTACTCAGGATAGTACCAGAAACAACTTAGTCTATCTCATAGCTCAATGAAAGAAATCTTGAGACATCAAGTCTTTCAGCATATTAATACAAAAAATTGTTGAAAATTATTGATCACTAAATACTAAACCCAGTAAGCCCCTTTGAAATATATATATTTATGTATGTTTTGTAGTACAACTAAAAATATTATGGTGAGAGCAGAAGTTGTATCTTTGATATGTTCACTGAACCCTGTTATAAAGCAACATCAGGACTTTGCTATTGGTCTACTGAAGGAGTTGGTTCATCAGTATTGGACTGTTCATGGAGGAAGTCCTACACTAGGAACCATCACAAATTCACTGTTACATCGACAGAAACAAAGACTGCTACAGATTGTCGTCTTACTGGAACCGTTTATAGTACAGGTATCAGTATTTACAAAACACATTCCTGTGTTGCTATGTGTCTCCTGACTTAGACACAGAAAATACATTTTGTTAAAACAGTTTTATTAAAAATGGGTGTCATGTCACAAGCACCTTTGTATTCATGGTCTAAATTATAAGCACTGTAAATAAATAAATAATTAGTAATTTGTCTGATTCCATTATCATATTCAGTGACATTATTTATATACTTTATGCAGTAAAAAAATCATATAAAAATAATGTGAATGTTGGTTAAAACAAATTGTTTAAGGTAGGGCAGTTTTTTGTGGCTTTCTTACTTCCCCCATGATAAAAATAATGTGAATGATTGTATAAAACAAATTGTTTAAGGTAGGGCAGTTTTTTGTGGCTTTCTTACTCCCCCCATGATAAAAATAATGTGAATGGTGGTCTAAAACAAATCTTAAAGAGTAGGGCAGTTTTTTGTGGTTCATTTACTTACACAGCTACTGTAAACAACAAAAAAAAAGAACAGATTATAGAAATAGCTGAGGTGGTGGGACAAGCTGAAGTATCTCAAGGTGGCAATATCTAGTTTAAATTTCAGGAAAATTTTGAAATTTTATGGACATTTGTATGGGATTTACTGACAATGGAATGTCAACCATCAATTCGTCATACCTGTGAATGGATTGTTATGAGAATGATCATTAAGAAAACTGATACTATTGATGAATTATGGGATACATTTAGTAAGGCAAGTAGCTGAGATGCCAATTGGCCACTATTGTTCTAAATTATTACTTTGTGAGCTAGAATCTTTTTACCTTTAAGTTTTTACACCTCAAGCAATTTACCTACCTTAAAATCCAACTGAATGATTTAAATTGATATTTAGGTAACTTTTGCATTCTTTTTCATTCTAACACAAGTTGTGTTTAACTTCTGGAAAGGAAGCCATTTTATGGTGAAATGATATTTTTAAAGGGTCTATCTGTCTGTTGAATAAGGCTATTGTTTATATTCAGAAAACAAAGATATTTACTCAAGATACAAACCAAAGTGAATTCAACATAAATGTGTTCAGGGTAGGTGGAGTGGCTATACAGTTGTTAATTATTTGTTTTATTTGACAACAGCTGACAGAGAAGAAGAGTACAGTTCTGTGTTCTGTAATGTGTATTTTGTCACATCTTGGTATCCATCTTCCAAAAGAATTGCAGGTATTTTTTTGTTGTTAATAAAAAGGAATTTGAAGATACCAAAGGGGCAGACAGAAAATGTTAAGTCAGAAGACAGACAAGACCATGGCAAACAAAATGAAATGAAAGACAAACATAGAACACACAACACTACACTGAAAACTAATGCTGGAGTAACAGGAACCCTACAAAAACCAGGGTGAGTTCAGGTGCTCTGGAAGGGTGAGCAACTCCTGCTCCATTAGTGGCATCCGTCGTGTACCTCATTGAAGCAAAATCCAGTGCAAAGTCATTTGTCATGAAATGTTTTTGTATAAGCTGAATGGTTATGTCTCTTGTCTAACTTTAAAACATAACCAACTTTATTAAGGCCAACTAAATTTAATAACCAGATTTTCATCCTTCAACAGTAAATTAAGTGGGGCGGGTGGGAGGATTTTATTATTATTATTTTTTTTATTTTGTTGAGCAACGTTACTAGACGCAAGCAAAATGCCATCTTTCCTCAATATTTTTGCGGAAGTACTATGATTACGCTAATATGAAATTAATACTGGACGCGGACACAAAAAAATCCGGAAAAATAAAAAAATTGGGGCGAGGGGATTTTCGCGGGGCGGGAGGGGATGAAAATCTACAAATTATTTTTAATTGGCCTAATCATTATTTATTATAATGCAGACATGATTTTTTCCGCTTTTCTAAACCAGGACTTTCCTTTATTATATCTTTTATTACACATAGAATTCAGCTTCTAATAACCCATTTCTGCTTTATTTCTACCTTGGCAAAATCATGTCTGATAATATCATAAATAATTTAATTTCAGAAAAAGTTAAACAACTATGTCCAAAATCATTGTTTTGAAAATGTTTTTAGATTAGGAAAGAATCTATGATAAAAAATGTTGACATTCACAAATAATTGGTATTTTCTATATCTTTGCTTAACATTTAGGAGTTTGAGCAAAGAGTGTTATGTAGGATAATGTGTCTAAGTAGTGTGACTTCTCTTCCTGTGGATTGTTGTTCTTGTAAGCAAGCAAATTAAATATCTGACTTAACCCCACGATCTAATACAAAGCAAAATTATTAAATGCTCTCATCCCATATATTAAAAAAATATTTGCTGCTGGACATTAAGCAACAATGAATCAATCAATACAATGGAGGTTTTCAGTATGTATATACCTACAGCAATTTTGGTTGGCAAAATCTTACTATTTGATTATTTTGACTGTCAATATATTGTCAGTAATAGTTTTATGTACAGTGAATACTGTCAAAACTGTACACTGTATAAAGAATCTTTTGTAAGTAACCACTTGCCCAAGTTGAAAACTTCCACTTAGATTTCTAGGCCTGACTATTGTCGTTTTTGGTCCTGTCCTCGTGTTAGTGTTATTCACAAACCCCCATACATAGAGGTGTCATCAGAAGGGACTTAATTTCAAAGACTAATGGTAAGACTTCATTTCAAGATCAAGCTTTCTAGGTTTTAGGGGTTTTGATAGAATTTTCTCTTTAAAAATAAACTTTCAAATTTTGAAGGTTTGCAAAACTCTGAATTTTGATAGGGTGGCCTCATATAATGACCTCCCAGACATAATCATCACCTAGCAATCAGTTGTGACTGCAATATGTCGAAGTGTGCAAATGGTCAGCCTTATTAGAAGATCTTTGTTACCTGAAAAACTACTTCCAGTTTCAAGTCAAAAGAAAACAAAAAAATCGTAAAATTTGAAAATTTGGCCGCACTTGCATTCCATACTTAGCCACAGACCACACCCATAACTATCAAGAAGCCACACAACTGTATGAATGGTGCAGTTCTCTTTGTCTTAAACAATGAAAACAATAGGTTTTGCCTATGCCTTCTTCAAAGTCCTATAGGTCAGCAACTAGGCAAAAAAATATCTCAAAATTTACCATTTTTTCCATTGGTCACCTCATTTCAATGGAGTGTCACCCACCTGCTCACCCCACTGACCCAACCCTGAATCACCAGTTATACCAGTATATACCAGCATCAACAGTTAGCTCATTTGCATAAATTTGCAAATACCTGAAAATGACACATCTTAGGCCCTGTTCACGCTAGGCTTAACTTAATCCAGATTAACTTAATCCAGATCAACTTAAGCCAGTATACAGGTATCCTGTTGCATTCACACTAGTGTTGTGGTTGTGGCTTACCTTAATCCAGATTAAAATTGAAACTTTGAAATCAATAGACCATAAGTAACATTACTAATTATGACGTCACATTAAATCCATTTTGCGTTCACACTACAGTTTAATCCGGATTAACTTGATGTGAATTAAGTTAATCCGGATTAAATTAAACCTAGTGTGAACGCAATGTGACTTAATCCACATTTACCTGAGTTAATCTTGATTAACTTTTGTAGTGTGAACAGGCCCTGAGACCAACAATTCAGCAGTCCAAGGGTTAATATTTAAAATTGTTTCATAAAATAAATTCTCAGTTTTTGTAAGAGATTTCACTTTTACTTTCTATAGTTTTCCATTTGTATGTCAAATAATTGTACAACTTTTTCTTATTTTTGTAAAGGAGAATTTTTACAGTAATTCATTGGAGAAGTTAATACCTTGGTGTATGGGCAATCATTTCAATACAAGGGTTCATGCAGCTGCCACCATACTGAAACAGTGGAAACAGTGTGAGATGTTGGGATTTACCAAGGTCATGACCTCCAACTTAAGGACATACTCATGTCTCACATTTCACCAGGAACCAAAGTTTGTATTTCATATACTATTTTAAAACAATGAAATATATGCTTCCAAACTGAAGCCCATTATGGTAGCTTTATAATTTGCAGAGGTGAATTTCATGTTTTAGTATTGAATTGTTAAGATATTTGATTCAATGGGTGAAAATTTAGGTTACATTTACCAAATAATTCACATCAGATTAATCAGAAAAATGTATGTATATTTGAAAAATAACTGTAGGTTTGTATTTCTCTTTTGCAAAATAAATTTGTTGTCATGAAAACTGTTAAAAAAACTTAATCTTATCATATTTATAGAAAACTCCTTTTGATTTTTGTAGTAACTTCACAAAGAACATACAGAGATTAATGGAGAATTTCTTTTTTCATTCATTTGACCCTGTCCTAGATTTTAGTCTAGAGGTAATTGTACATGTAACAATTTTTGTAGGAGTAAATGTTTCCAATCTACATGTAAAATATCTGTTTCAAAAATTCATTTCAAGAGTTTCATGGTTTTGTAGCACCATACGGAACAAAAATTATCGAGAATATACACTTATATTGATAAAATATATAGAAATTAATTGAGTCAATTAAAGAAGTATCATGAACTCAGTGAGTCTTTATTGACCTAATAATTCCTCAATTAGGTTACCCCAGTAATAATGCACTGTGTAATGAATTTTTATTCAATATTTATTATATCTCTGAAATTTCTGGGTTTTTAGTTGATCAGATCATTAAAGTTTGTATGTTGTAATGCTTATCGAAACCTGAACATATATTTTGATTACCCAATTCATATAGTATATGTAAAGAGATTTTCTGGATATACCTCAATCAGACATGTTATAGGCCAAATATATAAAGATCAGTCATTCTAAATGAATTTCTAGTTACACTTATTGTACATTTTAGACTATTTTCCACACTTTACCCTGGCTGTTTGGTATACCAGATGATGAATGGATCTTTCCAGAGCAGTTTGCTAGTCTGGTATCGGGAAGTAATGCTTGCATTCAACTGTATAATTCTAGTCAGACTCTCAAGAGAGAAACACCTGGAAGTTGGAGGTTTAAAAATCCAGGTAAACCACATATACCAATAGTTATTTTATTCAAAATTTCACAGCTTGTTTTTACATGTCAATAATGCTTCATATGCTGCTGAATGCAGAATTACAGTATTCTCTGGTGTGCAAGCAAATGGTCTATAGCCCTTCCCGAAAACCCATTTTCCGGATGGGTCGTGGTTCCTTTTAGAATTGATATTGAGTATTATGAAAAGCTTCAATAGAAATCATCTCCAAAACTTACATCAATTTCTGTGAAAGACAAAATGTTCAAGCTTTCATTTTATGTTTTTATACAAGAAGATGTGAAGCCAAAATATCTTAACTACTTGTGGCAGCCATAGAAAGCAAATGCTATACGATAAAGTACAGGGAAAAGTTAGGTTTTCCTCTTCAATCATTCTTATGTCAATTTGATGTAATTACCACAAAGTGGAACAGCTCTTACAAAATCTTGATTTTTAAACCAAACTCGGACTTACGGAAATAGGTTTTTGGAAAGGACTGTAGGTTCTATAGGTTTTGTTAAAAATCTCTCAGTCTTAAATTAACTTCATTTTTTAAGACAAAAAAATGTAATAGTCCAAAAATATGTTCTGCTGTCTGATCCTGCTATCTGAAAGGTTATTTCTGAGAAAATAGTAACGGTAGTAGTTTCACCGATTTTATAGTTGGTTCATTTAAGAATTTGCACTTTGATATAAAATCTGTCTGCAGAATTTGACAAAATTGAAGTATTCAGCTGTATTTTAGGTGGTACAGGTGAGGACAGTGATGATGAAGAAAACACCGAGGGTGATGTGCAGAAAAAAATAATGCCATGGCGACTGATGATACCAGATGAAGAAGTCCAAGATGAACTTGAGCATTGTAACAGAAAGAAGGATGAAGAAGGACTTATAGTGGTGACTTCACTGATTGATAAAATACCTAATCTTGGAGGTAAAAATACAGATTATTTTTATCAAAATGATTTACTATCATTATGCAATTTATGAAGTTTATGAAGAAGGTCAAAGCCATATTTATTGTCTTTTTTTTATAACAAAGGTAAATAAAGATTGTTTTTCATCTGAAATTCCTCCAAAAGTAGAGTTAAATAAGATAAACTGAAATATTGCATTAAAATATTTAAATTTGTCGAAACAACTCATATCAGACAAGTTTATGGATATGACATTAATGATGATGTCACTATAACAGAAGTCAACTTCAGGACAGAGAAAATGCAAGTTTGATTTTTGGAAATGTTTTTGCCCATATGAAATGAAATATATGTCATCATATTATTTTTGTTGAGATATTTATGTTATCTTAATACAACTTTTTTTGATCAATCGAGACAAAAGCAAAACTGTTTGGTAAATGCACAAAATAAAATGTTAATGATTTTTTATGGAGTTTAAGGCAAAAATTTGCCGCTGAGATAAAAAATATATGGAAACCAATAATTTGTTGTTAAAATATGAATTTTTAAATGTAAATAAGCAGTGTTTTGAAATAATTAGTCATTACTGATTTTTATGGCCAAATGAGGACCTCTTCTTTCTTTAAAAAATCCATATACTGACAGTTAGTTTGGCTGTTATTCCACAACTATTTAAGAATTTACCAGTCCCAACCCCCCAATAAATATTGACCGGTCCCTTAATCATTTTGAGGTGACCTTGTCAGTCTGTCACAAGTTGTTCTTGATCTCTTTCAAATTAAACTTAGTAAATTGACTGCAATAAATATTTAACAATGGATAATAGAAAAGTTGACTGCTCACCACAGAGGTTTGATGATTGGGAGTGACCTTTAAGGAGCTTTGACTATTACATATCAAATTAAATGACATACATGTTTGAAGTGATTAGTAAGATAGATATAAAAATGAAAAAAATTATGGGGTATATGACCCTACTCCAACCAGGAGAAAATGAGGGGGAAATTTCTAGCATATCACATTTAAACACAAAAAATATTTGCAGGCCTATGTAGAAGTTGTGAGATATTTGGTGTTTCTCAGTATGTTATTGGGAAGATGAAATATCTGGAGGATAAAATCTTTAAAGATCTCAGTGTTACTGCACACAAATGGCTTCCTATTATTGAGGTATGGTAAAATATGAATTAATTGTTTTTTGAGGTTAAAAGTAAATATAATTGTGTTCTATACTTCAGCATGTTCAGTTTGTAGAAAATTCACTTTCTGTGTTATTAATGATACATTTGTTAGATTCATAAGAATTTTGTCATTAAAAAATTGTAAATACACTGTATGTAAAAAGAGATTCACTCAGTTGTTTATGCAAGTTGACCTAAAAGATTTGCAATGATCTTACTGGATTTCCTGTGAATAAAATTAACAGGTGGAACATGATATCTAGTGGTTACTCAATTTAGCAACTAATCCATTATCAGCAAAATAGTATTGTATATGAACTGCTTATAACTGATTAAAGTATATTATTTTGAAGGTATGGGAAGAACATCTGCCACATTATTTAACAGAGAAACGACAAGAAGGGTATACGTTGATTGGAGTAGAACAAACAGCCAATAGTGTGTCCCTCACAGACTTTGTATTTCCAAAGAAATCTCTACTATTACTGGGGTGAGTTGTATGTATCAGGGATATACATTGAATGTAGTAGAATTGACTAATAATAGTATGTCCCTCACAGATTGGCAATACTAGGGTGATTTTTTTGTATCAGGGATATATATTTAAAGTAGAATAGTCTGCCAATATTTTGTCCCTTACAGACTTTGTATAACCATCTAAATGAGCTACCTTATAAACTTTGTTTATTCACAATGGTTAGTTTTAGGTGAAAAAACAGAGATTGGTGGCATAGGTGAATGACAGAATTCAGTGCAGATGCTTTTCTTTGGAAACTGTTTCCAGAAAATAAATATAAAGTGTAACAATCTTCATCAGATTTATCTATAAATATCTATGGTTCATAGGGCAGTTCTAGATTTGATTGGATTGAGTCATTATGTAGGAATTATTATTTGTGAAATTGTTTCTGTCCTGAATATGCATTTTTTGAAAAGCAGTAAGCTGTACATATTTTTCTTTTTTAGAAATGAGAAAGAAGGAATTCCTGTTCAGTTGATTAATCAGTTAGATGTATGTGTAGAAATTCCGCAACAAGGAATCATTAGATCACTAAACGTACATGTCAGTGGAGCCTTACTTATTTGGGAATATAGACGACAACAGTTAATTAAAACTACTAGCTGATATACATAGCAGTAATAGACCAAAGTATGGAGTTGTTCTTTTGGTTTTATGAAATTAAAAGTTGTGTAATATTTTAAGTACTGGTACGTAAACAACAATAAGTGAGAATTCTTGTCCAATACTTAACATTTATTACTTCACGATTATCATAGTTTTATGGACTGGGTCATGACAAATAAATTATTAAAGAAGAAAATATAGATGTTTATTTTACTATTGTATGCCTTATTAAACATTCTCATTGTGTTCATACTGGAAGGTTGATTTAAAATACAAATTAGACAGAAAATGGAAATTTAAATGATAATGTATCACTCCTCTGATTTTGGGTCATTTGTTTTTGTCTTTTTAGTTTGCCTGTAACTAGACTTTTAAAAAAGTCTCTCAGACTGTTATGTTTGCATAACAAGTTTTCACGCAGAGTGAACTTCGATCCAAATAGCGGAATACGACAAGCTGGGGACGACGAGGCGAACTTTGCAGGCATTGGCTGCACCTCCGGTTTTACAGTTAGTTTCTGCTTCATAAGTTTGTTGCTGTTCTTCCATAGATGCTCCATATCAAATTTTAATCAATTTGGCCAAGCGGTTTCAGAGGAGAACATTTTTAATGTATAAGCCAATCAGAAACAAGACTCGAACATGTTTTTGTCCGATCATGACCAAATGATGAAACTTTATAAAGGACCTTCCACAGATGCTCCATACCAAATATTAATCCATTTAGCTAAGTTGTTTCATAGGAGAAGATTTTAATCAATAACATGATTCCTTCATGGCGGCTGTCTTTTATATCCAGTCAGGATGAAACGAGGAAACTTTGCAAAGACCTTCCATAGATTCTTCCTGTAAAGTTTGGTTCCATTTGGCCAAGTGGTTTCAGAGGAGAAAATGAAAAAGTTGACAGCTGGACAATGGACCCAAATTGATGACAAAAGCTCTCACGGCCTTTGGCCAGGTGAGCTCATAATTCCAATATGAATAGCATAGTGCTTTACAGTTAGAAGAGAAAAAATTCCTACTGTTCCATTGGCTGAGAAAACTTTGCAACATTCAAATGAATATAACATTTAAAAATATCACACTGTATAAACCAAGCCAGTAGCAACATGCTTTATCCAACTGAGACAACACCCCCCCTTTTAAAAAAATCCAAAAAACCAAAAACTTATCTTTATACATTATTGGTTAAAGCCAAAATGCTGTTTTTAATTAGGTGATATGAAATGTTTACATTTTTGTAGAATAGAAGTGCCTAATTACTTGCTATATAGGCCAGACTTCCTGACTGAAATCCATCTAGTAAGGTATCATTCTACAGTGTTCTTACAAATAATAAGTAGATGTCATATTGACAATTGTTCCACATCTCCTATTTTGTATATAATGAAACCGGAGGTGCAGGCAATGCCTGCAAAGTTCGCCTCGTTGTCCCCAGCTTGTCGTATTCCGCTATTTGAATGGAAGTTGACTTTGCGTGAAAACTTGTTATGCAAACATAACAGTCTGAGAGTCTTATGTAAAAGTCTAGTAACAGCTTGTTTTGTGAATAATTTTGGAACTTTATTAAATTAAAATTATATATTTGAAATGTATGTATTTTAACTAAT
>JAULBM010042400.1:0-10758 GCA_032357055.1 Geukensia granosissima | reverse complement strand
CCTACATCTTCTATTTAAAAGGCAACATATAATCCTATTGTAAGTGAAACAGGTAAAAGGAAATTTGCTCTAAATATTCAGAATTTCAAGGGACATGTATACTTTTTAAAACTATATTGTTAGCCATTTACCATCCATTGTGAATGTTATGCTTAGAACGAAGAACTCAATCATTTTTTTTTAATTCCAGTACAAAAGAAAACTTGCTATGTTTGGATCTTTGAATTCCTTTGTTTCGGTTCTAATGCTACTAATGAGAGTTTACTATTTTAAATGTACATATAGCATACCCAAAGTTTTCCACAAATTTTCAACACTGGTTATTTTGTGTTTTGTAATGCCGTGTTTGTCATTATTTTTTCATCGCTTGCTTTAGAGATATGAAATTATCTTGTTAACTATCATTGCTTTAGTAACAATCGATTTTGTCCCAGCTGTATGCATCATTTGTGATTCCTAAAGATTTCTGTTAATTTTCGAATATTAGACGAAGTGTCAGCATTTGTCAATATCAAATATAGAAGAACGTGACCTGAATTAATAACTTTATTTCAAAGCCTCACCTCTGTTAATAAAATAAGGACAATACCAATACTTGATGCATGGAAACATCGAGCAATTTCTTCCTCCGTACTCTCAGGAGCACCACGTTTTTGATTATCGTTCTTCGATTGGCTGTTATTTTCAATCCGGACTGACCGCTTTGGCCTTTCTGGTCTTATTCGATATGGAATTGTAAGACCTTCGTTTGACGTTTCAGTTCTAGGTGGTATTTCCTGAGTGATTTTAATATCCTCAAAGACAAATCTTCTGACTTTATATCCAATAAACTGATCTTGGTCATCAAGTGTCTCTCCTTTAATACTTGAAGTGACATTTCTCCATACAATGTCAGCTTCCGACAACTTCGTGTATATTACATCAAGATAGGAAAAATCTGTAGATTCTATTTCGTTTGGATATTTACTTTGTAAAGCTTGAAGGAAAACCGTCGATGAATGTTCAGTATTTGTAAGAATATCTGTGAAAGAAAAATTGTAAATTATTTTTTCAATGGTTTTCAGCTTTTTGTATTTGTTTGTTTATTTCATACGTTGTTATTAAAGTTCATTTGTTTTCTATATTGTTTAGACTGATTACGAATATACAGTTGAAGTAAGCCTTAATCAAAGGCATCAGAGTTTTTTATCTTTACAGAAATTAGATTTCATGACATTCGTGTGCAATCATTCGGGTGGTCCGTTAAATTATCACGTATATAGATATCAAAAATATCTATTTAACAAAAATAAAACACAATAAAAATGTATTAAATAAACTTATTAAATTACTACCTTCATAATTAAAGAATTTGTTTTATTGCAGCTGTATCATCTCAGCTTGCAACTTTTTATTAAATTGATGATGCTTTATCTCTCGCACGTCAATTAATTACCTAGGTAAATAATCTTGCGAGATTAAGAATAACTTGGAAATATAGAAATAGGCAAGTTTTACAGTCACTCGGTACATACTTATCGGAATTTGAAATAAATAAGTCTTGTTGCAAAAATAAGCAATTTACATTTCCTAAGGAAAATGTTTAATACCTTTTACATGATGAAGATCAAGAATAAGTTCACCAAGAACTAGTCCGCAGTCAATAACATTGAGGATCACAATCATCATTAAAACGTTTTTGCTGCGGAGTAACTTCCGACCTTTGTGTAGAAACCTGTAGAAGAAAAAAATAATATGGACATTTTAGTCCCTGAAGGTTACTCAAAATTATAAAGTTTGACCTATCTTTTCGGTCCCCATCGTGTCTGGTGAAGTTAAATCCAGAAAAGCGCTTTACATGCAGATAATTTGATTTTGTTAATATCTGCTGCAAACTATGTAAGATCTGGATTGAATTTTGCTGACGAATATCACATATTCGTTCTTTTTTATAGACCAATAATCCTGTTTTCATTGAAGTGTTATGTAGCTCTTAAGTTAAATGAGGTTTCGTTCAAAATATTTTTGTTATGACATATGTGTACATGTTTTATAAAGTCAGGTTTTATGTCAGTTGCCTAATACACGTTGAACTTTAATAATCTTAATGTTCTCGGAATTAAAAAAGGTATTTGTTGTGGCAGCTGGAAACCTCTTAAAATTGACATAATTTGTATAATAGTACTGATTTCTTACCCCTCGTATTCTGAACGTATTGTGTCGTTGTTGAACGCTTGTCAACGATTGTCATGCTTTTCACATTCAAAATACACTATAGATCTTGTAAGAGAACTGCAAGATTTTTTAGCATGTTTTCCAAAAGAAACAATTTTTAAAATGAAAAACATAAATTTAAAGTATTATTGATTGTGGTTTGTGATCAATCAAAATATTTAATGCTGTATAAAGTTGTGCTAACAGTCTCACATTAGGTTGCGTTATGGATTCTGCTAATCATGCATGATATGTTTCATTCAACACAAAAATTAATCCATTACAGGAAGGGGACCTCATGTTTTATGGGTTTTCTCTTATGGTTCTTGTGTTTTATCCATTCCTTACGTGAAGTAATATTTGTAGTATATAACGAGGCATGCAAACTTATCATGAATTGGTATTTCAACAGAATGGTTTGGTTTTTGCTTGGATGTTTATTTCAGCATATATATATATATATATATATATACACACACACACACATAGGAAACCTTTAACGTCACAGGTACAGGATGTCGAAATATCGCCGTACATTCGTTATAAGTGATACAAGTTTCAAACCTAGTGGAAAGTGTGTATACATCTCTTATCCATCCCTGATATTTGACTTAAAATAATTAGAAACTCTTCAGACGTTGTGTTATTATATATTTTGATACATAACTTGAATTGTTACAAGATACAAGCTTACCAATGTTGAATTATTATGGGGAATTAGTATATGTACATTTCAAGGTACAGCATCTTATTAGAAGTATAAGGCCCAAAACACATGATTTCCGACATTAAAAAAATGTTTCTCAGTAGTATATAGTAACAATCGATGTAAGTCACAATTGGTAAAGAAACGGATTTGTATTCATGACAGTTGGAAAACATCCATTGTGATTTATGAAATGGATATTTCGTACCGGACAACAAAATTATGACGGCGACCGAATAATTTCCAGAGTGATGACTCTAATCTTTCCCTAAGAAACCCTTGGCGCAGTAACATTCTTGTCTGCTGCAACACTCTATCAATAAAATCCTGATAAGAAGCACAAGCCCTGAGTAGGGTATCAACTGGGTATCAACTGAGAAATATACACTACATATATAGGTGTGGCTGAAATGTTGCTAGACATGAACGAAAAGTTTACAATGGGAAAATTAAAGTCATATCTCTTGTCGTAAACTTTTGTTCTTAAACTGCCCTTACTGTCAATTTCTATGTGTAAGTCTAGGTATGATGCAGACCTCTCTGTTTCTACATTATCTTGAATAAAAAAAATGTAAGAACCAAACAAAGAAGTCCGACAAAAAAGTAAAAGAAGTACTCAGATCTTAAAAAATCGAAAAAGGAAGCCAAAGTCATCGGTATGAACAAAGAGCCATTACAATGAAATACAGTTCTCAATCGTAGTAAAAACCTGTATTTAACCCCCGCCTTTTACATGTTCTAATGTGCAGTGGCAAACTCGCAATGAACACATGTTTTTGTATTCAATTTATCATTCAGGAATTTTAAGTTTAAAGATATTTTTTATTCAGTTTAATAACTAGTTTAACTGCAATCCAAATACATACTTGTACTTTATGAATATGCTCAACTTGTTGTAAAATTAATCTGTTAACGTTTTTTAAATGTTTATAAAATTTTTTATTTGATAAAATATTGTTTGAAGCTATATAGAAATATTGAGGCATATCCTCCTACCTCCTTCTTTACATTTAAAATTTGTTTATATGTAAAAAACAGAAACAACTGAGGTTTCCTATGTAAAAGTACAATCACTCACTCATGTTTTGTAGAGGAATTCATAAATTCCAGGTATAAGTTCATTTTGTTTTCGTTTGTCTTTTGGTTTGTATCAAAGTTGTCTTGTCTCTTTGATCCATATACTTTTGGTCTCTCGTACGGGTATTCTACGAATGTCCAGATGCTACAAAGATCTTTTAAAGGACAGATTTACTAAATACAATTCAGACGTTTAGTTTGTTTATAGTTGCGATTGCAGAATAAATATAGGCTTTTCCCAACTTTATCAATTAAATATTCTTTTATAACATACACGACATGTCACATACTTGTTAGTGTCATAATTAAGCTGTCATTAGAAATATTATATTTTTAACTTTAAGAGATATATCAACATGATCAAGTACTGGATGATCTTTTGTGTGACAGGCTTCTTACCCAACATCTGGCCATATTTATTCACGCACCTGTTATGATATTTTTGATGAATAATATAGGTTTTAAGGAACTTTTTTGACTTGATTTTTTTTTCAAAAAGTTTACCAATTTACCTTGATATGGTGAATTTATCTATACTGTTTACGTATTTTAAGTAGTCACCACTAATCAGCAGCATTGAAACCGCATTGAAAGAAATTATTGTAAATAGTATTTACATCCAAAAATTTCGAAATAATATTTGCTTTGTTTACATTTTATCGTAGTATTAGTATCAAAACTTAGGAAGTCCGAGTTCTATCCATTGTATAATCGTAGCATTAGTACCAATATTTAAGAAGTCCGAGATCCAATCATAGTACAAGAAGTACTCAAATCTAAACAAATAATACAGAAAGCTAAAAACAGAGGTTGAGATACCTACAATATACAATACGCTTTAAAGCCTTTCCGTATTTTCGGTGTTTCAGAATTTCAACAAGTGCGGCAAATTTCTGTAAAACATTATTTGATAATTTTCTTGTCATAGAAGTCTGACAACTGTGCTGGTGAATATCCTCGGGTCTTCTGGTCTATCACCAAAGGCATCGACCAAATTATTTTAAAACACAAGTTAACAAATGTTATACATGTATTTTTAGAATTTTGATATGCCATATGTACATTTCAAGGAGAAGTCTCTCATCAATTGCATAAAAACCAAAACATAGGAAGTCTGAACTAGGAGGCCAAACCTTGAGAAAAGAACAACTAGTATGTGCAATACGTTTTGAAGTCATTCCTTATTTTCGATGCTTTAAAATTTAAACAAATGCAGGAAATTCATCTAAAACATTATTTGATAATTTTCATGTAAGATAAGTCTTACAAATCATCTGTTGAGGCATCGACCGAACAGACCCCTAGGGCTACCGGGGTATATAGAAAAAGGTCGTTCGGTTTCTCCGCCTGCAGGTAAAACCTCTGCTAAAAGGGCGTCCGTTGGTCGTCCCCAGTGTAGAATACCCATGTGAGAAATCAAAACTACACAGTTAAAAGAGACAAGACAAATTTGAAACAAAATAAAATAAAAACGAAAACTTCTTTCAAAACAGAGTGTGTATGGTGCTTCGGAAGGGAAAGCATACCCTATCTGGCATCCGTTGTGCAAACATATTGCACTCGACCACCCCTTCCCACAGGAAGTGCTTGGGAAGATTAGGCAATAGGTATATCCGTCCTGAAGGCACTGGCATCCAAAGGGGCATCCCTGGTTGGTTGCAGGGGGTGTATAAATTCACAAACCCCACGGAGGAGGCGTTTAAGACATCCCAGGTGTAGAAAATTCCATGGTCAATGTCCGTTTAAGATCCTTTGCAACAGCTCGTTTTCGGTTATTCAGTAAGCGGCAAGTTAAAAGACTAATTTTTCCGATCATCCCAAACCCGCATTTTTTCAAGTTGCAGTCAAATTTTCATATCCTTAATTTTTCCAGTTTACAGTCTATATATTGATTTATTGTTTGTAAACTTTTCCCGTCCTAAATATGGCTGAAATATTGCCAACTAAACGTTAAGCAGCAATCAATTATTCAAACAATAAAAATGCAATAGCAATTTTGAAATTCATATGCTTGTTGTTTATTTTAAGAAGTAACCTCTCATTAGAAGGATAAAACCAAAACATTTTAGATTTCATTGTAGTGTTTTGTGAATTATGTTTGTAATAAATTTCATTTTATTAGCCATGATATTGTATGTCATCTTATCTTGTGATTTCTGTCTGGTCATTGATTCTCTTTGTATTCTTTATACATATACTTATTTTTAAATATCTCAATAAAAATTCCTTTTATTTAAAAATTCATATTTTGTTATAAAAGCTGAATTATTCCAAAAATTATAAATTAAAACATATATCTTTGAGCAACGCAGACCAAAAACAATAAAGGCGGGCAAGTAACTCGAGATGAAGATTTGGGTACGAGGCGGACCTAGAGGTTTCTGTAGTGTCTTTCAATTCAAGCTCATTAGCGTGGATAGGGTCACGCTAATGAGTAAATCAAACATTGTTCGTAAAAGCACAGCATTAAGGCTTGCTATGTGTTTTTCTGCAGTAGCCCTTAAAATATCAGCATCAAATGCATGGGAAACAAGTAAAAAAGCAGGGGTGTACAACCAGCAAATATTAAAAAATAAATTATAATTTAAACACAGAAATTACCACTAATTAAATTGATTATAAAAGTATGTTTTACATTGTTTTTTGATATCCTTCTGTATTTTGATAAATACATTAAAACATCACGCAAATTAAATTAAAATATTGAGGCCATCATCAATATTCTTAGGTTGAGGTTGTTTGTTAACAAAACATTCCTAAGCAATAAGGCTGAAACAAGACTGTTGAAGACTGTGAATGTGAAATAAGCTTAAATCTTTCAACACCCATACCTCAATCGGTCATTTATCTTCATGTGCAAGATTGTTCCATTTAACTTTGACATTGCTGTGAATGATGCAAATGTTTTGGCTTATGTATGTCATTATGGCTGTAAGATTTTGACGTTGTTTGGTAACTCAAAATCCGCTGAGAGGCAATCTGTTGACTAACAGCAAAATATTGGCATACTTTTTCTTAGTGAAATATTGTAAATGCGCCATATGCCAATATTTTAACACAAGATTAAAACAAGATGACCAAACACTTACACAAAAAAGAATCAAATTAAGCACTCAGCGACTGGTATTAAGCATTTATTTGTCACTTCTACATTTGCCTCATCAACATACAGATGGAAAATTTAATAATTAAAGGAGAGAATAAGGCAACAGACAGGTCAACCGGAAGAACAGTTAATAGAATCTAAAAAACATGCAACATGGAAAACTCAAAAAAAAAAAACGAGGGCTGAAAGAGGACCCCGTCAAACATGTCAAATTTAGTGGTGAAGCATTTGTATATTGATTTCTATGTGGGAAACTATTCTTCACGGTGTTTAGGTTTTAACTTTTTATAGCATTACAAACAATATTACCATTCTCTTACTATAATTAAATCTTTCAGTATAGCTCAACGATTTGTTCTTCCGAGTACTACAGACTTTATCAATATTGAAATAGGAGATGTGGTGTGATTGTCTATCTATGACACATCTATCAAAAATTCCAATTCACAAACAACTGTAAGGTCTTAAACAATGGACAAAGATTAACACCGAAAGATAAGCTGCAACAATTCCGAATGAGGCCCTTCAAATGTAGCTATGATTTGTCACTTAGGCTAACCATGTAAAACGATAAAGTATAACAAAAAGCAAAATTCACTGGAGTACAAGTGAATGACTTGCGGTAGACACATGAAGTATGCGGCGGGTTAAACATATTTGTGAGCGCTAAAATCCCCGAGCCGGAAAAGTTGTTGACAAAACGACATAAAACAAACTTTAAAACCAAATTGTATTGGATTTAACACTTGGACATGTTACCGGTAATTTGTCACTAAAGTTGACCTTTTCTCGGATTGACGGTAACTCGGATTAAAGTTAAAGGAATCCGCGCGGGGAGACTTTTGGAGAACCTTTCCCCACTCCAAGGTTTTGTTCTTATTGTTTCTGTTCTTTCTTTGTTTTTTTTAAGCTTGTGTTAACTTTTTGAACCATGCACTTTGAATAACTCGAATGCATATTATACACTTGAGTTGAACACTATACAGAACATACAGAAATACAAATAAGATACGATATAAAAAGCGACACGATATATGTTAGGTATAACAAACTTTTTATACACTGTTCTTACGGAAAAAAAGAATTATGAATATAACAAATACTGCTCTAAATTTCCTAAATTATAAGCAAAACAAAATCCAGATAAGGTGAGCTTTGTTTTCCGCCTTACTTCAAACTGCTGTTTGAATATATCGTTTGTGTATTGTCATTAAAAATTAAAAATTTTCAGAAAATTCTGTTGTTGCATTACAGTTATCTCTTTTTGTCTTAAGTAAAACCAAAATAGTGGTATTCATATCATATCATCGCATTGTATGCAAACATGGAAGAATACAATACCACCATTGGGAACAGGATCATTTAGGAAAACAATGGAAAGATGAAGAATAAAAAACAATGCCTTTCTTATTAAACCGACACACTAGTTCTGTCTTTTACATCATCCGTACATACGAGCAAGGACTTTGAACTTTCACGGTAAACGTTATAAAAAGGCATTTTCGATTGTTCTTTTTTTAACAATCTGTTTGATGAAAAAAGATATGCAAGGCACTATTTTTTTCAAGAACTTGTTTAGTGCCCATAAAAATCTAGTGAGCTAAAGGCAAAAGCAAAACGAGAAATTATGCAGTGCACAATTCAGAAAAGATGTTGATGGTATCTTTCGGGTATATATTCCATAGTCTTTGTTTTAACTTGTACGAAATCTAAAGGTCTGTAAATCGTTGCGTTTCTCTCATAAACTGAATGTAATTCAGGATCTTCTCTGTCTTCCGACTTAACGATTTCTGTCTGCCCTCTTGGTATCTTCGAATTCCTTTCATCAAGATCTACATTGCCTCAAAATACTACGTACAACACAACTTAAATTTAGTCTACATGGTTTTAAAAAACCATTATAGAATAAGGAGATCGGATATAATGGACTACTGATCAAAAATAAAAGGAAAACATTGTTATGTTGTGTTAAATTGGAAACCATGTTAGTTTAGAAGGTATTAGACTTAGTATCCGAAAAATTTTTAAAATGATGTCTTCGGTATATAAAACCTATCATGTAACAGCATTGGAATCTGAATAGTAAAACATCGGCTGATTATCTCGAAATCAATTACAAGACACAGACATATATACGCAAAAAATTACCAGGGGTACTTCGCAAGCGCAGCATAATACGACCGCTGAACGTTGAAATGTGAAAGGTGAAAAAAAAGATCATTTGGGTAAGTGTGGACACAATATTTTGCTGGACACAATAATGTGTTTGACACAGTATTGTGCTAGACACAGTAAAGTGCTGGACACACTATAATATGACAATATAAGTGATCAATTCGACCCATATTATCCCCAAAACTAGTGTTGTTTTTGGTCGCATTTTTCATAAGGAATGATTTGGAAAAAAACCCATCAAAATCAGATGACTCATATTATCATCAAAACTGGTGTCACTTTGTTAACTTTTTCATAAGGAATCATTTGGGAAAAAACCCATGAAAATCGTACTAAAAATAAAATGTTTGCATACTATACGAAACTGAATTCCCACTCCCCCCAATTCTTTGACCCGAAAACGGTAAAAGATAGAGAAAATCTGTTGATATGCCACTGAAAGCTCTCATTGAAAGGAACCAAAAGCAAAATAACCCATCAGAATTGAAAAAAAAATATTTCTCATCTCCTGCAAAATCGCATTTTTTAAACTCTTTCACCCCTTTTATACAAAAAACTTTTTTCATATGGAATCATCTGGTAAAAAAACCTTTAAAATCGGATTAAAAATTTTTTTTTCATGTTTAACGAAAATGAATTCAACCCCACTACTTTGACCACTTTTAGCTCTAAAACGGTAAAAGATAGAGAAAATCTGTTGACATACTCCTGTAAGCTCTCATTGAGAGGAATCAAATGAAAAAACTCCATCAAAATCGGATGAATAATCAAAATTCCACATCGCCTGCAAAACTGCATTTTTATACCACTTGACCCCTTTTAAACAAAAAAAAAAAAAAACCGGTACATTTTACCAAAAAAAATGCTTAGAGTAACTTTTATTGCATTTTTAGGCAAAAACTCCATCAAAATCGGATGAGAAATAAAAAAGTTTCAAAAACTAGGGCGTGGCCATTTTTGGAGCCCTCATATCTCAATAACAGTAAAAGATAGGTAATGAAGCTTGTAGTCTTCTATGTTGAATTTTTCATGGGAAATACAAAGGAAAAAACCCCATCAAAATTGGACAAGAAATAGAGATCCTACATTCAAACAAGAGAAAAACCTCTTTTGACCACTCCCCAAAAACGGATGAGGCTAGATCCCCCAAAATTAATACCAACCTTTATTTAGAACCAATTATCAAAGTCCCAAAATATTAAAAGGATTGGTAGACTAGAACAGAAGTTATCCTGTCTACAGATGCCAACGCCGACGACGACGACCGCATCATATCATAAAACGACCGCAAATTTTTGCGGTCGTATAAAAACGAAAAAGTCTCCATGAGCAATGCAGACTCACAAAAAACTAGGAAATATCTAATTGGTCTGCCTTCATCCATCTTTTGGTGAAAAAAAAGGAATTCAAAGATCCCAAAGGGGCAGACAGAAATCGTTAATTTGGAAGACAGACAAGACCATGGCCAACAAAATGAAACGAAAGACAAACATAGAACACA
>JAULBM010042389.1:0-10758 GCA_032357055.1 Geukensia granosissima | reverse complement strand
AGTCGAGCGGCATTTCTGTCAACCCGTCGACCTGTCAACTCGTCAACCTTTGATACTTTGATACTAATTTTAATTTTTCGAGCATTTCTGACAGCTCGTCGACCTGTCGACCCATCAACTCGTCAACTTTTTGATAATTTGGTATCAATAAAAACATCACCAAGACAACTGCAGAAATGAATCATTTACTGATCAATATTCGATAGTTTGGAAAGAATCAATGAAAAGAAATATTATGATTACTGTCTGTTGACCCATGCTTGCGGATTAATTTATTGTATTCCTACTCTAAAAAGACCGATATACTTTTTGCTTATACTTTACCTGAGCCATGAAATCTATAAGTGGTGAAATTTTTGTGGAACCATTATCACTTGTATATAGGAGTTATGGCCCTTTTTAGACTTTTTTAAATCTAATTTTAAAGTTATAGTTTAAAAATCATCTCCTCTAAAACTTCTGAGCCAGTGTCCTCTGCCAAAATTTTATACAACATTCCGTCCTGGTAAGGATCAGTGAGAAGTCTCTAGTATTACACCACAAATTTAATAAGACTGAATATTACTGACACCCGTGATACTAGATCATTTAGACAGTCAAATAAGATTACGGGAAGATATGCAAGCTAATCTCAAATGCACATTGCTTTCAGTTTGCAAGATTAGACCAATCTTGAAGAACCAAGCTATTATTGTTCTTTGCTTTTAAGCAATGTTCGTATTTGGTTGTATTGGGGGTACATTACTTCACTACATCTGTAAAATCACACGATTCATAACAAATACACATGTTCAAATAATTCAAATTAATATAATCATTTTCAATGGTTGATGTTTGTTGGTTATCGTTCAGTGAGAAAAAATTCATCAATAAACCAGGAAAAAATATGTTCAACAATTATCAAAATCATTGAAAGAGGGGTTGGAGTTGGGCAAAACAAGGCAACGGCTTTAGAATGCCACTGGAAAATGGGAGGTATGGGTAGGGACAGAAAAAATTTGCCTTTTGTAGCGGTATCAGTCTATTCTTTTCCAAATTTACAAAATTGATCTTTTACATGCATGGAGCTTTTTGACCTTGCAGCCCAAAACGAAAGGGCTCCCCTATTCGCTAAATGGGGATCATGCTTGGTCAGCTCTGCGAGTCGAGCAATGTAAAACAGGTAACAATTATACATAAAAACAACGACAACCACTGGATTACAAATTCCTGGCTTGGGACAGGCACACAAGGGTTAAACATATTTGTGAATATTTGTCTGTATTACTGAAAGATTATTAAGTCAAGGATTTCGTTACCACAAATTGATTAAAACATTTACTTAATTTTTATATAAATATAAAGATTTAGCATCAAAATTTGGATGTACTTGCAATCAACTTAAGAAACACGGAATTTAACATCCTACTTTTTACGGAAAGATTGTGATTAAAGCTCTGAGATTTAAACTTAATCCATATGGTCTTAAAATTCATCTTAATAAACTTCTCCGTAAGGCCACTTCAAATTTATTTCTAGTTCTTCGGATTTTTAGTGATAAAAAGGCACAAGCGAGCGAATATTTTTTTTAAATTTTTTTCTTGCGATGGTAAAATATTGGAGTGCAACCTCAAAAACTGATGCGAACAATGTAGTTTAAAGTTTTTCCTTTATATTGCATTTTTAGGCGCAAGCGAGCAAATTTTTATTTTTGAATTAGTAATAATATCGAAATTATTTAAAAATTGAAAAACAAATGGAGCGAGTAAAGTTTTTTCGAAATTTTAAATCTATATATGAGGAGCGAGCGATTCTAAAGAATTATTGATTAATTTGGAATGGCCTAAAGGACATCGCCACATAATTATTATTAAATCTTAAAATATGGTTTTTATTAGCTCACCTGGCCAAAATTAATGTGAGCTTTTATTATAACTTGGTGTCCGTAAACTTTTTCATTTTCATCTTCTCTTCTGAAACCCCTAGGACAAATGTAACCAAACTTTACTGGAAGCATCTATAGAAGGTCTTCGTTTCGTTCTGATCGGCCACATAGGATTCTTATTTCTGATTGGCTGATACATAAAAAAATCGTCTTCCCTGAAACGACATGGCCAAATTGATTATTATTTGGTATATAACATCTATGGAAGGTCCTCCATAAAGTCTCCTCATTTCGTCCCGATCGAACAAAAACATGACCGCCATGGACAATTCTTATACATTAAAAATCTTCTCTGACACCGCTTGGCCAAATAGATTAATATTTGGTATGGAACATCTATGGAAGGTCCTATCTTCTCTGACACCGCTTGGCCAAATAGATTAATATTTGGTATGGAACATCTATGGAAGGTCCTTTATAAACTTTCCTCTCGTCCTGGTCGGACAAAAATCATGGCCGCCATTGACGATTCTTTTTTCTGATTGGCTTATACATATTAAAAATCTTCTTTTCTGAAACTGCTTGGCCAAATGAAATTATATTTGGTATGGAGCATTTATTCAAAGTCCTTAATAAAAGTTCCTCATTTCGTCGGGATCGGACAAAAAACATGGCGGCCATGGATACATTAGAAATCTCCTTTAAAACTGCTGGGCTAAATGGAGTAATATTTGATGTGGAGCATCTATGGAATTTGCTTGATGAAGGTTCTCATTTTGTCTGGATCAGAATAAAAACATTGTCGCCATGGATGATTCCTGTTTCTGATTAGTTGATACATTAAAAAGTCTTCTCCTCTGAAATCGCTTGGCCAAATGGATTTATTTTTGAACTGGAGCATCAGTGAAAGATGCTTTATGAGGTTGCTTCATTGTTCCTTAATCGGAAACTAAATATGGCTGCAATGGAGCATGCTCGTTTCTGATTGGCTGATACATTAAAAAAAATCTTCTCTGGAGCATCAATGGAAGGTCCTTCATAAAGTTTTCTCATTTTGTCTCAATCAGACAAAAACATGGCCCCATGGGGAATTCTTGTTTCTGATTGGCCTATACATTAGAAATTCTACTCTGAAAGGGCTTGGCCAAATGGATTATTATTTGATATGGAGCATCTGTAGAAATAACTTTATAAAGTTTCCTCATTTTTTCCTCATCCGAAACTAAACATGGATAATTCTTGTTTCTGATTGACAGAAACTGCTTGGTGAAACTTATTAATATTTGATGTAGAGCATCCATCGAATGTCCTTTACAAAGTTTCCCAATTTCATCCCAATCGGATAAAAAAGGCCGCCAGTGCCGACAAAGCTTGTTTCTGATTGGATGATTCATTAAAAAATCTTCTCCTCTGAAAATTCAGGTGAACGATACAGGCTCAGCCTCCTGATCCTCTAGTTAGTACTTATATTGACTTTATTGTTAATAGCTTAATACAAAAAAAAAAAAAACAATCAATTATCGTCTTTGTCAGCACCATTTGTATCAGAATTTATATCATATTTTAAATAATTTTGATCATTTACTTTATCATCGTTGGCATCGTCAAAATTGCTTTCTGTTTCATTTATATCATTTTCATCGTCGCAATCTTCATGGCAGTTTCAACATGTTTATAATTGTTTCATATTTTTCGACATCATCATTTACGTCATCGTTTTCTCACCATTTTGTCGTCGGTATGAACATTTTTAATGTTGAAATATTTATAATTATTATCTTTTCATAGTAATGTTTATCGACATCACTGTTTCATCTTTATATATACATGCAGTAGTTATTGTTTAGTTTTATGTTCGAGCTTGTAATAGCTAGTTCCGTGATTTTTGCTTTCAATATTATTGACATCTACTGTTTTTTATTTTTTTGGCAGCAATGACGTCAGCTGCATTTAATTGTTGGTCCTCTCTACAATGCTCAAGGTGATCATTAAAGTTATAACTACATATTAAAAATCCTTTTTGACCTTCGAGTTGTTGTTATGTGTAAGGCTTTGTATTGTTGTTTTTTGTCTCTGAGGTATCTCTATGCTATAAAAAGAGGAGATGTAGTAAAATGGTCTAAGAGACTGTAAATTACAAACACCTACAGGTTATCTTAAGGCCTTTTAAATGGACAAAGTTCCACACTATAAGGTAAAAGATTTAAAAACACCAAAATAAAATTTGATGACATTCAAATGTAACAATCGACCAATAAAGTTAAGCAAGTATATACATAAAAACAACATCTCTGGGTTCCAGATTCCTAGTTCGGGAGATAAGTATTCGACGGGGTGAAATATGTTTTTTGACTTAACAAAAAGAATAAAAATATTTCAAAGAAAATGGGATACGAAACGCCACAAAAACATCTAACAGCCAAAACTGCCACTTTGAGACTTCTCTTAATGTAAAATATGAATGTTGAAAGTATCGTGCATATTGTGACATAGAGGTTCAGTTTGAATAGCAATTAGAAATAACAACTAGTCATCTGTTTATGATTATTCCTACGTTTTCCACCTTACATAGAAAAACAACTTAATTGTATGTTATCTTGTTGTTTTTACAACCATTTGTTACATTAGTAAACAGTATACTGTGATTACATGCACCGGTAACATGTTTTGATTATTCTTATCTGGGATTAAAATGTTTCTAATGAAGAAATTTATTTCAATACATATATGTAACTGTCTGTAAACCTTACCCCGTACAATGGCCATTTGGAAAGTGCAGACTTTTATCTTAGGAATATTTTATTAACTTTAATTTTAATCAAAAAGTAGAACCAAGTGAGTCGTCTAATGAAATATTAAAATGAAAGTACTACCATCACTACATACTCTTTATGCACATAAAGACTTGTTTAGCTGGGGAATTTCCCATAGTAATTTTTTGACTTTTAAAAACTAAATTTTCAAAATGAAAGTATATCAACCAATTACCTGCATAATTTTTTGCATTGAGACGAGCAAGGAATTTCACAACTACATTTTAGGTTATATTTGACTCTATGGGCATTTTACACGGCTTTTTGTAAAACCCACCAAGAGAGTTATCTCCCTTTTATATTGTTAATCCCATAGAGACTTTTTTCTTGCTCCTGGTTCATTTACTATTGAAGAGAATATAAAAACAAAAATAGTTTCTGTTAAGACTCACCAAGATACATGTATTTGCAAAATTTAATTGAGATTAAAAAATGATAACACCAAGGCTTTCCACGAAGTGTGGTTTACAGACAGTAGAGAGAATTTCGAATACTATTAATACTATCATTATCTGTATTACTCATTTTTATTTTGAGTTCAGCTCATTTATTATTATGCAGAAATATTGCATACAAATATATTTCAATACATTTTGATATATATGTATTTTGGTCAAATTTCAAATCTTATTAATAATCATATTATGAAAAAATAAGGGGTAAATGTCAGAGAGACCATCCAAGAGAAAAACAATGGGAATTTACAAATCTAGAGGTCTCCCGAAGTCCTTCCACAAGGACGGAATAGCATTAGTACAGCTTTAAAATAAAGGTCAGCTAAACAGATTTACAATATTTCAAATCAAATACAGTATTCAAATATTTTATTTTTAGAAAAGATTTTGACAGCCTCGGTATTGTAATGGTAAGCGTGCTCACTGCGAGTGCGTAAGGTCATGGGTTCGATCCCCGGCCGGTTCAGAACAAAGATATTGGAATTGGCATTTGCTGTTTCTCCGCTAAGCATGCAACATTTAGGAGTAAGAGCAAAGAATGGTCTGCCCAGGGTCAGAATAATAATTCGACGTAAAGGGGCATGTATTCCTGCTGACTTGCTTCCGGGATCAAGCAAGGTAAAAATCCGACACAGCGTTTGGGAATTTTACAAAATACAAAATCACCAATGTTGATTAAAGCAGGGTTCATTCATCATAACTAATCATTAATATGCTCTCGTCCTGAATCTGCATGAAATGTTTGCTGCTGGACGTTAAGCACCATTCAATCAATCATTTTATAGAAAATGTTTTGGATTTCTCTATTAAAGATTGTTCCTCTGCTGAGACTGGTTTCTCCTCTTCTTATTTCAGGTCGTCGTAATGTAGAAAATTTAACCAGCCACCGAGACGTCATAAAAGATGGGTTTAATCAGCCGGTTGGGGAACAGAACGGATAACTTTTATAACCCTTCTGCTCTTGTAAACCTGCAACTGTAAACTTTTTTGTTGTAGTTATATATATATCAATACGGTGGATGTTATCTGTGATTTAAGTTTTAATTTCACTTACAAATGTTGAAAAAATTCAGTTACGTATTTCAAAGTTGTTTATCGGTAAAATCCTGACATGATATCGATAAAAATCCTGATATCACAGGCAAACAATATAAGATGTGAGTTTATATTGATATACATGTACTCTACCATATGAACGGAAATATGTAGTGATGACTGATAAATTGTTTATTGGCTGTAGGGACAGTCTTTGTTTTATTGTAAAGTACGGGGAAGGCATCAAAACGGGTTCAAAGATGAAGAACAGCAATGAAGCACAGTTTACTAGCAGGTTAATGACTTTTTCATTGCGTAATTTGCGTCCCTCCTTATATTTTATGGTCGCCATTTATGAGTTGGTCTATATAGAATCAGAGTATCTTAACTAATTTGCGTCCCTTCTTATATTTTATGGTCGCCATTTATGAGTTGGTCTATATAGAATCAGAGTATCTTAACTAATTTGCGTCCCTCCTTATATTTTATGGTCGCCATTTATGAGTTGGTCTATATAGAATCAGAGTATCTTAACTAAGTTTGGACCTGTACCGGGGATTGACATTGACCCGAATTAGAGTTAAAGAATTTCACGACGGGTGTCACTCGCGAGAAAGGGGATGCTTACCCTTTCAAAGAACCTGATCCTACTCCTGTTATGTAAAGAAGTTTGTGGAGTCCAAGCCTTTGTTCCTTTTTAACTTGTAGTTTTTTATTTAAATCTTTCCTGTTTCTTTGGACTTTTGATCTCTTGCATGGGTTTTCTACACAGGACTTGGTTTTTTACCATATATCTCTTTCTCATTATTGTATTTTAGAGTTTGTCTTTGGTGAAATAGATAGAACTTTAATTCTTTTTCGAGTTGTATGCACATGCTTACTATTTTTATGCTTACTATTTTTCTACAGTACCTATTGGTTAAGATTCTGATACTTCAACATTCATTTTGATAAATATGTATTTGTAACAAATCGTTACAGCATATCGGTCTGATGACACAATGAACCAAGATTCCGTGCCCTACAATTGACAGTGAACACGAATGTTAACTCAGAATAAAACCAATGACAATGCTCCATGATATCGATAAATTAATATCGACGTACGTTATGGATGGCCCACTGCTTCATTGTAAACCGGCTGTAAATGACTTCCAAAAAAGCACCAGAAGCGGTGTCAGGTAAATTAATCACAACGCATTGTTTTTTTTCGGTATGTGCTTACTTGGTAAATAAAAACACCTGATATTATAATATTTCATGGACTTATCACAAAAGTGTTGTGATATAAGTACCCTGGTGTTACACGGATATACACTTTTGTTATATGTCATTTGCATATAACAACAAACTTAAGTTTTTATTTCTTTCAAGTCTACTTGATTTGTAGTTATCATTATTCAACTATATATTCAATGCCTAATTATCCTGATTAAACAGCTGTTGTTTAATGTTAATGGGCGGTTTCCTACCAATCCGGTTTTAGCCAAATTACGTCAGTTTCAAATTCAAAGTTACAATGTGCATGTACTTTAATTTATCAGCAAGAAGGCAGGAACGGTAAGATATATTAGTAATTTGTACAACAAAAACTTATCGAAAATATACACACCACAACTTTAGAAAGTCCACTGATTTACCGCCGCTAAACTTTGTTAAATTTTGATCCAGTTTTAAAACTCAGTGAAGTCTAAATTTTGATTGCTGTCTTGGATTAATTTGTTTTGAAATACACATATTGTATGAGAAAAAAGGAGAGATTTAAAAAGCTTTTGCAGATTTCACATAATACATATTCAACAATATTCTTCTTTTAAATTTCCAAAAAGAAGGAAAAGATTTTTGCTGCCAGTAGATATAAAACGGAACTGTATGATGAAATGAACAGATATGTCTTGAAATACATAATGTTTAAAAGAGATGTAATTTTTTAAATGCTCGGTGGTTTTTACAAAAAAAAAAAAAACACATAAAACTTAAGCATTATTAACTTTGACCGACTCGGACATGTAACGCGTACGGTTGGCTATTTTCCTCGTGTACTGAAGGTCGCAAGTTCGATCTCCGGCCGGATGCAAAAAATGTTATTTTTTGCTTCTTCGCTTAGCACGAAGAATTTCGATTATTAAGAGCAAAAACTGGTCGGCCCAGCGTTAGAATAATGTGTCTAAGTAACGTGTCATGTTGTCCCTTGTACTTGTGTACGTTAAAAAAATTCGGTTCAGCATGTCGGTCAAGTGCTAAGCAAATTTCCTTCATTATCACCTACTAATGTGCTCTCGTCCCGTATAGGCATTAAATATTTGCCCCTTTACTTTAAGGTATAGTATTTTTTCATTCTTTGCCGAAATGTAGTCTGTATTAAGACATTTTAAAGAATAAAAACAAATACACATGTCACCGTCCTTGTTTTCAAGATTCTGTTTGAAAAAAACAGCTTATTTTACAAAGATTATATAAGGAAAATACACAATTCTGCAGATAAAGAAAGAAAACCAGCCGATAGAATTTTGAATTGCAAATAACCAGACGTATTTTCAATGATACCGTAGATCAGTATTGATCTCAATTTTAAAATCCATATCAACTTATCTTTATCTTTTCTATGCTGTTTTGTCACGCCACTGTCCCGGATAAGGTGAGGGTTGAGCGCCCATTAACTTGTTTAATAACTGCCACCAACTTAATGTGCCTGTCCCAAGCCAGAAACCTGAAGTCTAGTGGTTGTAGTTGTTTGAATAGTCATGATTTTTTTCCAAAAGAATTGGAAGACACCTAAGGGGCAGACAGAAATCGTTAAGTCGGAAGACAGAGACAAGACCATGGCCAACAAAATAAAACGAAAGAAAAACATAGAACACACGACACTACACTGAAAACCAAAGCTGGAGTATTTTCAATACATTTGGCCGCGTTTTGTTTATAGTTTCACATTCTGTATTTTTTGGGCCTTTTACAGCTTCTCTTATGCTATAGACCGTAATATGAGACTTGTAGAAGTTTAATTTCTGCTGTTATTTGGTGGATGGCTGTCTTATGGACACTCATGTCACATCGCCTATTTTTATGAGAGTGATGTGGTCGAAGATCAGCTGTCTCTTAGCTATCATATGATTATACATCAATGGGCGATTTTGACCCTCTAACTTCTATCTCGATCTACCTACGCATAAATCGGACCGGATTTTTATTTTATATATAACGGAATGCATATGAATTATTGATTTTAGATGTATAATTTTAATATTTTTTAAATCATATATATTGAAAGAAAGCAACTGGAAGCGGTTTATTCAAAATATTTACTGTGAACGAAACCTATAGACAATTATATTACGTGCGTACAATAGTTCCTCGGAGAGTTCCTGACATGAGCGATTTTGATTGGTCGATATTTATAGGTAGGCGTTTCATAAAAGTGATATTTCGTGCTTGTTGGCCAAATGACAGGGGCTTACACGGAAAATATGGAAAGCCGTTGTGGAATTTATTCCCTATTTATTGATATCAATAAATGATTTATAGATATCAATAAATCATTTATGGATATACATAAATCATTTTTTAATGTCCATAATTCATTTATTGATATCAATAAATCGAACGAATTATTGATATCCATAAATGATTTTTTGATATCAATAAATGATTTATTGATATCAATAAATCGAAACAATTTATTGATATCAATAATTCAAATATCCATAAATCAATTCTTGGTCTCTTGGATGTTTATGGGTCAATGAGACGCTTATCGCTCGAATCAAAGTCAAAGTCAAACTCCCCAGCAGATCGTTAGCGTTCCGCAAATTTTTCAAAACAAAGAAAATAAGATCGAAATTATGTGTAACGAAATTTGTAAAATGATACCCCGTACCTTTTTCAAAATGGAAATTGTACGACTTTATCTATCATTTTGGTCTACCTGCAACAATTTCTTTCCTTGCGGTGTAAAATTTATTGTTGTAATTACTTTGTGTTAAATATGTTTGTTTTATAAGTTATTGCAATACCGGGTTTATAACTGATTGCATATGAAGATTTTTTATAGTTGATGTTCAGAATATAATAAAATTATTATTAGTTTGTCGAAAAAGGACTACAAACTGTGATGCCAAAATAATAGTTTAGAAACCATTCTCCGAAAAAAAAACATGAAAAAATTGACACAAACACATAACAAACGGAAAACCGAAACACAAACAAAAAACCTTTAATAAAAGATAGAATATGAAATTTTTAACTTTCAGAGGCACAGGCTTCCATTTCACATATATATTTGTATTTTCCCCTTTTCCTTCTGATTTTTATTATACTAGCTTATCTTTATATTATTTTTTCCCTTTTACGTTCATATACCAAAATGTCAAATAAAAATTAATTCATTGGGGTGTAAAACTCAAATTTTATTTTTTTTTCAACAGTTGACGCCATGTTTATAAACAATCAGTGTCATTACAGGTCTTTTCAATTAGCAAAAACAGCAACTTCGATTCAAACACCAGACTGACTAAGAAATAACTCGAATTGTTGATATCAATAAATGGTGGTATTTATTGATATCAATAAATGAATTATTGATATCAATAAA
>JAULBM010042367.1:0-10759 GCA_032357055.1 Geukensia granosissima | reverse complement strand
TTTTTGTGCGATCTATATTAAAATCGACAAAATAGTATCAAATATTGCATAGAATTTATTAATTTCTTACTGTTTTCACATTCAAAATATTTTCAATGTGTCCAGTGACCATTGTAGAATATATTTAACTAAAACTTTTGTTGGATTTTCTTTTTATAGACATTTTTCAATACGAAAAATATAAAATAATAGGTATTAGACAATTTTCATTTTTAGCCAAATTCTTAGGCCAAAAATGGGCCTTAACGACGTTCGTCCTTTGCTTTTGTTTATTCAAATTTACTTTTGTCCTTGGTTAAGGTTATGATTAAGGTTTGTTTTACTTTTCTGTTACAAAATTCAATTGTGTCTCTTCAAAACTCTGTTTGTGGTTTAAATTAAAATGTTGTTACTGGAAATAAACTTTTGTCTACAAATTTACAAAACATTACAATGTTGGAAAGATGCAAACTGTATCTATCGATATATATTTATCTTTAAATTGGACTTTTCTTCTGACGTGCAGCGGGGATGGGTCCAATGTTTCCCCAATGAATATATTTGGAAAGTAAAAATACATAAAGAAAAAAGTTATGCATCCTCTGATATTTTTTGTCCATAATAGGTTACATTATATTGTATTATCTTTATTTATTAAAGCAAGAAAGGTGACCATCCTCTGATATTTTTTGTCCATAATAGGTTACATTATATTGTAATATCTTTATTTATTAAAGCAAGAAAGGTGACCAATTAAATAACTGTGCTCACACAGGTATGACTATTGTGTTAAATTTGGACTTCTCAAACAATAAAAGAATGTATAGCATGCATTAATCAAATCAAAGTGTCGGTCTGCTTTTGATTTGAGTATTTAAACGTTTATTTTGAAACATTTATTCATCACAGTAAAGATGCTACAGAGACGATTGTCAGAAGCACTTAGATAAAGCATAATCGGCATGTATTAAACAGGAATGTTTGTCAAAGCTATTGGACGCAAGATTGGCTACCACTATTCCGTACACAGCCGACTGGTACGGAATCACGCATATACTAATGACGTCAAGGACTTAAAAATATCCAGATAACTGAAGAAAACGTCTGATCTTGATGTCAGGCCATTTCAGAGTTTAGTTCGACGAATGTCATTTGTTACCAGTACCGTACATAAACAAAGCTGTCAGACCGACATCGTAGTGCACATTTGGCATGATGTATGGTGTATGACACACCGTAATTTGAATTTGAGAACATCTCATATGATTAACTGGTAAGACGGTTTCTTCACCACGTAACTTATGGCCGGAGAGTGTATGTAGACACAAAAAGACAGCCTACACCCCCGGGACGTCCGTTTAAATGTTCGCTATGGCCAAGGTTCACTAATGGTTGAATCTAAATTGAAACTACCATATACAAGTAAGAAAGGAGCATATAAGTTTTTGAAGGTCAGTTTGACCTTTGACCCCAGATACCTACTCAAATTTCAGGAGTTTCATACATTTTCTGCCAAAAAAATGATGATATCAATTTAAGCATTTTCAAATAACAAAGACTGTATTGTGAGATACCTGGAATGCTTAGTCATTGAAAAAATGATTCTATATAATTTGAAAATACTTCTCTGCACTTTGAGTTTCCACAACTACATGTTTAATGCATAAATATTAAACAATATGTCCTTGGGCAATATGTGTAACATCAGGCCAATTGCCATTTCATGACATGAAAATGTAATCAATTTCAGTATTATTTAAGAGACCATAACTATTTACATAATCTGTGGTTCCAACATTACTACTTGGACTGTTTTGAGTAGCAGCAATTTGGTTTGTTCTACAGGGAACTTGACCTTTGATCTTCACATCAAATTTGCAACATAAATATACAATGTTAGCTATTGTAAAGATCAAGAACAATTAGTCTACATTTGTAAGTAAAAAGTAACCGAAAACAACAAATAAAGTATACACTGTTTACTATAATTTATCTCATGTTATTAAAAACAAAATAAACATTTCAACAGTCAGCATCTCCCCATTAAACATTAAAAATATCAGTGTCACATGACCGATGTGCACCTTTCTATTTCACAAGGATTTTATTCATTTAAGTTCACATAATGATGTATAGCTGTATATTTGTATAATTACGCTGCTTTTGAAAATTTTGGAAAACAGCAATATTTGATCCCTGATTTCTTCATGTTTATAGCTTATAAAGATTTAATTTTCAAATCTTGAGAACAGAGGAGCAATTCAACTGAGCATGAAAACAAATCTGTCATAATTGTACAAGAAATGCTGAATGTAAAAGTTTTTTTATTTGTACAGCCATTCATTGCAATTCTATTTGTGTTCAATAAATTAACTATATAACCGGACCACTTTAATCTTCAAACTAAGTACAAAAATATCCCGAACATTTCCCCTGTGTATTTCTATATCCAAAGGAAATTTACTCTTACTGATAAATATGATGTAAAAGTGGTCAATATTTGTCTGATTTCTAAACCGGTATCATAAATAAGGCATACCATAACCACTTTTATTACTTAAGCTGAATTTATTAAATCAGTGCACATATTACCAATCAAAATCTCTTTAGGAATAAAATATTTGGCTCATTTGATGCCTTATATATACTATTACCTTGCTTATATCAGTTTATAGCCATTGAATAACTGAAATGACAAGCGTATTTAAAATATAGATTAAAATGGGGAAATTCTGCAATTGTAACTTAAATTTGAACATCATAACGTGCAAAAGAAACAATATAAGCAAAACAAAACACATCAAAATAACACATATATTAAGTGACATAAACAATCTGCATATAAAGTCACATAGGCAAATATATGATAGTTGACAGACCAAAAGCGTGAATTTTCGTCAAATATCTGTTGGGGTACTATTTTACCACAACTTTTTTCGTAGCTCAAATATAACTAGACATGTTTTAGAAAAGAAATACATAGACCTTTTCAATAATACCCTACATGTCACTTGAATGTACAGGAACATATTGATATCTGCATTTTAAAATGAACAATAGCTAAAATCTTAAATCGACACAAATATCTTTTATGGCTATAAAAAGACCCCCAAATCACAAATGCGTGATGTTAACATGCTTTTTTATAAATGGGATGCTTTAGGCGACAAAAAAAGTTCGTCCCAAAGGGATGTGGGGGTGCACGGAGATTATCTCAGCCCATGTACTACTACCACTCTATACTGACACGTACGGTTAATGTCTGCAATTACTTTCCTGATGTATTATTGTAATAAAGGTACGCATGTCTAAGACGATGATAATTTTTAGTAGGACACAATAATTACATGAATTATGAAAAAATGTCAAACTCTGAGAACTGATTAAATTAAAAATCACTCAATTTTAAAGAGAAAGTAAACAAGCAAATTTACCAATTATCAAAAATCATTTTTTATCCACTTGTGTCATGCTAATGTATTCATGTAATTTATTTACATCCTATTTAAGGGTTTAAATGAATGAATCCTAGATGAAGTAACTTTATTCTTGATTATGCAACTTAATTTTACATTAAGTACCTGAATCCGGGATTTTCTGTGCTTAAATGCTTAAAGAAGGATTAACTTGATTAATTTTTGTTGAAACATATTTTGGTGCATATTGAAAGAACAGTGTCTGTAAATTAATATGATATAATTTTTAGTGAAAAATATCACTTCTTATATACGTTTAATTTGATTGAGAAAAACGTAATTTTTTAATATATATTCAAAAACAACGGCACACATCGATTGTTGTGCATATTAAGTTTATTACTATATGTACAGGTAAATTACATGGCATTTTCAAAGAATGTCAAAGATTTTTTTTACATCACACTCTATGAAGCCGAACGTATCATCACAACTTTTTATTAATATTAAATGTTCCATCGTATAGATACAACAGACGTTCATAATCGGGGACCGAGAGATATTAAGTTTTCTGAAAAAATGATCTATGCATTTCTCAAACAATGCTGAACTGTTGTAGATATTAGTATATCGTACATTAATATGGATACTACAGAAACAAATATATCTGTTTCACACCTTGACTTACACCTAGAAATTTATTGTAAAGGTGTTTTAAGAAAATACTTGACGACAAGCTAAATTATCTATTTTCCTATTGTAAATTTTCAATCAGGTTTAGTAACGTTCCAGCCACACCTGCATACGGAGTGTATATTTCTCAGTTGAAACGCTACTCTGGGACGTGTGCACCCTATCAAGATTTTATTATTAGGGGGTTGCTGACAAGAAAGTATTGAACCAGGGGTTTCTTACGAACACTCCGGAAATTTTTCGGTCGCTATTATGATTTAGGTGACCGGTATTTTTACCAGCACACAGAACAATCAATAATATGGTGGCCGTGTGACGTAAATACTACATGGAAGTAATGAAGAATGAAATATTGTGCTTTCCAAGCCATGCACTATTCTCAAAGTAATATTAACAAAACAATAAAAGAAAAGGTCCCCGCTTATTAAGTCCCGACCATGTATTGCTTTCCTAAACTACATTAGAAACCCTTCAAACACCGTTCAAATTTGTAAAAATTTTCTTGATGTTTTGGATTAACTCCGCACCTTTGATAAACTATTTAAAACACCTACGATTTGTCCACCCTTTATACTACACTTCCTCATAACTTTTTAACAGAAATTTCCATATCTCATCGGTAATTTGATAAAACAGTTCAATAATATATTTGCTGAAGCAGTGGCCGAGCATTTTTCACGGAAGAAAAGGTTACTACACAATACACTTATTGGGCTTGTAAGGAAATGACGAATTTAATAAACTTTTTTTTCTTGATAATATTTACATCAAGTCTGGCGATACGATCTATCAACATATTGTAGGAATTCCTATAGGTTCCAGCTGTGCCCCTGTAATTTCAGACTTATTTCTTTTCTGTTTTAAATCCCGGCTTATGGCCAAACTCCCCAAAGATCATTCTAAATCTGATTAAATCGATAAATTCAATAACACTTAGTATATTTACGTTTTATCTGTTAGTTTGTTTCAAATTTGTGTCTTTCAGGCTATGCACTTTTGATCTCTCGTATGGGTACTCTACACTGGACTTACTGCTGTCTTGACAATATCTTTGAAGTTAAAAATAACTTTTCAAAGTATGTCAGACAATTTTCCCAAAAGAACGTATTTTAAATAAAGGTGATCAAAACAGCTGCACTGGTACTTTTCTGGATTTGATTGTTTCGGTTTTGGAAGGTAAAATCAAAACTAAAGTATACGATAACAGAAACGATTCCTAATTCCCTTTTGTAAAATTTCCTTTCCTTGGCGGGTCGTCTCTTTGGCTCCTTCATAAGGTGAATGAATGTATATTTCTCAAGTTGTCAGTTTGGCCCGTGTAAGCAGAGATGTTAAAAACTTAATGAACGTTATCTTTGTATTGTCAGCAAATTATTACGTCGAGGATTTCGTTATCATAAATTAGTTTAAACTTTTACAAAATTCTTTCATAAATACAAAAGTATAATTTGAGAGTTTGGCTTCACCTGCAGAAACTTACAAAATCCCACATATCACACCAAAACGTTTATGAAAATGTTGTTAAAAATTCTCGTATATTTAAACCAAACCCATTGGGACTTGTCAGTTACACTTATACATAAACGTTATGTATAGAAAACTCTTTAAATATGGTATTCATTGTAATAAACCTTGAGCGTCAATGTTTTACTCCACAACTAGTTTCTGTCAATATTGTGTGACGTTTTTTACAACATGCTGTTTGTATTGCATGCACAACACATTGTTTTTTATTTGTTTTCAATGATATCTTGACACTAACTGCAACCAGGCGTATTTTGATTGATGTTTCTGCTTAAGAGAACCATATTTAATATACACTGTTTTTGTAATTTTGATTTAGCTATCTGAAAACGAGAGTACTTTTTCGAGGTCGGTACGTCTTGCTGTATCTTGTTTTATTTGTTTTGTCTTCCTACTATGTATCGATTTCAAAATTTAAATTTTAACTAGTGTTTTAAGTTACCATTTTAATGTCGCGTTGACACACCACTGTCCCAGGTTATGAGTACTCACACGTTTCATCCCGCCACATACTTTATATGATTGTTTCAATCCAGGAGTCTTTAATCCAGTGAAATTCGTATTTTTTATTTAAATGCTACTTCTGTTGCATTTTGAATTTATTTGTTCGATAGTCATCATTTTAAATATCATCACGCTTGGATTTGGGCGCCTTTTACAGCCTGCTGAAGGGTATGGGCTTGTGTTGATCATTGAAGGCCTTGTGGCAACCTGTAGAAGTTTGAGATTTACACGTCTTGGTCTGCAGACTTAACGATAATCGTACCAGATCTCCTTCTTCTAGATTGCGACCAGTTGTTGTTTTTACAGGCACCCATTTGATACAAGGCCTGTGCCTATGGATGACAACGCTCGACTCCATCGTTCAAGAGTGGAAACTGCATATCTGTAAATGGAGTTGAAGTTGTTACATCTATTCCTTTGCAATGGATTAAAATCAAATAGAGCAAATCTGGGATATGTTTGGGCGTCGTGTGCATGCCCGGCAACCTCCTGTTCAAAACCATCGTAAGTTGGAAATCGCTTTAACCAGGAACTGCTGCATCTGGCTCAGCAAGACATCCAACTCCTTACTGGAGAAATGAGATGCGGGGTTGAAGTTGTCATTCATGCACGTGTTGGGTACATTCGATATTGATGTATGAATAATTTATTTTGTAAAGAGACTTAAAAATGAAAATTTATGAGAGAAACTATTTCGTCTCCAAGATATTTGAACTGTGATGACAAATACATTGGCTTGTTTTACGGCAATTATCGCCTTGTGATATTCTGTTGTGTCAATAAATTTCATATCTTTTTAACAGTTTTTTTTTATTTTACAGCCAATGTTATGTTTTCATAGGTCATTCATGAGTATGGTCATAAACTTTCCGTTTTTCTCAGTTAAACTTGTCTCAATAACGGTTATTCAGAATATAAAACCTGAGGATGCTTAACTTTTTATTTGTATAATATAAATATATATAAATATACATATGGAATCAGATAACAACTATCTGCATGGTTATATTTCTATATAAATCTTTTGTTGCAACTGATAGCGTTAAGGTTATGTTGCACACTGTAATATCATATTAGGATGTCGTTATCAAATATTAATTACATATGTTGAAAATATATGTTTTATTCAAATTCAATATAAAAATATTTGTTAGTAAAAGTTCTAGATGAAAAATTTATGATTGGTTGAGAATATGATGTCGATAAAATACATTTATGAATTGGGTTGTTCCTAAAACATCAACGGTACCACTTTACCAAAAGTAGGAGTAAGTGACCCCCATGATAAGAACCTCAATTATTGCACAAAGTCTGCTGCTTGCGAAAGGTCCATTGTTAAAAACTTCATGTTCTATAAAGAAATATACGCATTGTTGTAAATCTAAAAAAGGAAACAGCCACCAAAATGGCGAGGAATATGTAAGAAATGTAGGCTAATATACATTTTATCGAAAGAAGAAGATGTCTTGTTTCTTCAACACTCGAAAAAATAAACAACAATTATATATTTGTTCTCATGAAAAATGCTTTGGTATGAACCACAATTAAATTAAAGAAACGAAAAAATGGCTATTGGACAAGCGACAATATTATTCTACTAATTTTATTAATTGTTAATTTAAGTGTGTGTACCTCATTTGTGGCATTTTAACTTTTTTATTATTACAGAGGACTAGTGATCAGAAAACTAACACCAATACGACGAAAAACATTCTGGGATCTTCCTAGTGTAATTAGCATGTTAGTATTAGAATTTTTTTTCTTGCTTTTATCTGAAACATTTTACATTCTTATGTGATCAACAACTTTGAAAAGTTGTAGCAAGAAACTGCTGAAACTTCAAAATCCTGCTCAATCAAGGTCTTCACAATAGTTAAACTAGCTCTAAATTTCTTCTTTCAAATGAAAAGAGTACATATACCTACTATAAATTCAAAATTTAATAGATCTACAAACAAAAAGATAAATAACATCGCTGTACGAACTATCCAATAGCCACGAATACCGACCTTTCGCTTTTGGTCTCGCTGTCGAAAATGGTATGGTGGTGGTTTTTCGTATTTACATGTGTAACATTGAGAAAGACTTCTTTAATTTTCCATATATACGTACTATTTTTGCGGCGGTCTAACCAAATAACAATAATTAATTCACAACAACATATTTTGAGGCTTTCACTAAAACTTCTATTACAATGATTTAATCTTCAAACAGCATTTACTATGATATTCATTTATTAATTCATTTTATCTTTAAACCAATTATAAAATATTTATATCTCAAACAAATTTCAACTTAAATTAATTGCATGAAAAACATTAACCAATTTTTCATTGCTGTATATAGGTAAGATAAATCTCCAATTTCTTCAAAGTCAAAGTCAAGGATTTCGATACCAAAAATTGATTAAAATATTTACAAAATGTTTTTCATAAATATTCAGATTTTGTATCAAGATTTGGATATATTTGTTATCCTTGCGTGGATAACAAATCCTAGTTTTTACGGAAAGCGAGGAAATTTAAACAAAATCCACATGGTTTTAAAGTTCATCTTAATTAACTAATTTGTAATAAGATATCGTCACAGCATTATTATCACATCTTAAAATATAGTTTTTATTCGTACTCGTTTTGATTTTCTTGTTAAAAGCTTAATACGAAATTAAACAGTTTATATTTGTTATAAGGTCTTCTACATCCTATCTATCCATTTTATATCAAGATTTGTATAAATCATATTTTCTTTCAGTTCTACTTATATTTTTTAACACTAAATCCAACCGGAAGTGTTTAAATTGACTCTGAAGAAAAAGAAAACTTCCTGATTGGTTGCTTTTGCAGACAGCAACTGCGACCACTCTTTTGAGGTCGATACTTTTGTTGTTTTATGTATAAGTTTTAATTGTATTTGTTGTTGGTGGTCAGTATCGATTTCAAGTGGAAAATCTCTTTAAACAGATTTTTATAGTTTGTTTTATGGCTGATTTGTAACACCCTAGATTAGGGGATGGTTGAACCCTAACCAAACCTGTTGAACCCCGCCCCATACTTAAATGCATGTCCCAAGCCAGTAATATGTAATTCCGTTGATTAATTAGTAATCTGTTGTTTTTTGTTCACCATTTTTTCAATAGATTAGGTCGAATGCATTGTTTTATGGATAGTTTTACATTTTGTAATTCATAGCCTTTAACAGCTTCCGTTATGGTATGGAGTCTGATTCATTATTGAAGGCCGTAATGTGACCTGTGAAAATATAAATTCGACTATCATTTGGTGGATGGCTGTCTCATGGCCAATCATGCCACATCTCCATTCTTATATTTAATATCGTTTTATAAATTCTTAAACGTTTTAGTTAACTATTCAATTTACCAAAATTCTAACCAAACAATTAAGTTGACTTATTTTGAACCAAATATTTTCTTAAAAACCAAATGAAAATAATTTTATCAGTTTTACTTAAACTTTACTAAAATGAAAATTTACATAATATTACATCATAACAAATAAATTGGGTGTGATGAAATCTAACATTAACCCTTAAAAGTACCTGAACAATGAAAAAATCAAACAAATGCACGTAAAATAGTTAAGGCGATAGAAAACCGAAGTGTCAGACAAAAAGTAACCGCAAAACACAACAGAACACGACACAGACTTTCCTTAACAAAAAAGAGCAAAAAACCATATATCTTTGAATAATGAAAACCTCTCCTTTGACTCAGGGTCTTGAGAAGTCCACAATAATCCGATAACTACGGAAGCCCATGAATTGCGCGCAGTATGGCTGTAACGACCTTAGGCGTAACCGAAGGCCAATGCAGCTGGCAGATGACCAAGTCAATAAAAAAACTCCATATCATTATTTGATAGTCTAGTGTAGAATACCGGCAAGACAATTCGAAACAACAAAAACACGACAACCGAAACGAACAAATAAAACACGAACTCCTGTACAAAACAGGAATAGAGTAAGGTGTTTACAACGTCACAAAACCGCAATTTGCATTGATATAAATAAGTCATTACGTGCGTTCGCTACATCTCATTGCTTGTAATATTTTTTGTATGACAAAATATTAATTAATTTTAACCTACACACTTTTGCATAAGAACCAAAATCGATAATTAACCAGATGTTCTTTTCAACAATGTGCATGTGATATGTTGACGCACAATATTGAGTCGAAATTGTGCTTTCCTTTTTTACTTAAGAGTTCTTCATGGTGGAAACATTACTAAAATAGAAAAGTACGCATTTGGAAACCTGCCTAAATGTACCTTCATGTAAGTAACAGAGTTTTCAGTTATAATACTTTTAACGAAATTCATATGAAATGTATTGGGATTTGAATTAGACTAAAATATCAGTAAATATGTACACCAAACGAAATTCGCCGTAAAAAATATATCGAACATTCAGCCAAAGATTTGATTGTCATGTAATACTAATTATTTGCCTTACGCTTCCCTGCGGTTAAAAATTTCTGTTATCCATAAAACATTAACCCTTAATGTAAAATTTTACACTGAAAATTGTGTCATAAGATGACATGTATGTAATATAAGGAATTCGAAGATACCAAAGGGGCAGACAGAAATCGTTAAGTCGAGGACAGACAAGACCATGGCCAACAA
>JAULBM010042356.1:0-10759 GCA_032357055.1 Geukensia granosissima | reverse complement strand
TTTATATATATTTTTTGTTTAAAGTCAATTTCTTAATTTTTGTACATATATTTACTTCCTTATTTTCAATCAATTTTTTGTTGACTAGTCCTATACGCCTATTAATAACGGAAATGACATTATCTTGTACAGGTACTTGGAATGACAAAAATATTTTACCGGTTGAAAAAAACAAACCGATCGCCATTTTAAATCAGGCAGTTACTACTGAAGAAGAGAATATGTTTCTCGAAATATTTAGTCATCATTTTATTTGTATTTGTATTTTATTTGCGTCGTTGTACATTTTCTAGACGTTTATAGTATTTTTATTTGTACTGTATCGTTTTACAACGATCCGACGCTGTTGTAAGAATGTTCGTTGATTATTATTTAGACGTTATATATCTATATATAACAAACAAAATTTTCCAAACGTTTCGGCCTCACGGCCTTCCTCAATGGAAATTTATTGTATAGTGAGGAAACAATTCATAATTTACTGTTACGTTATAAATTGTTGTCATGACGTTATTTTACGTTATAAAATAACGTCATGGCAACAACTCATAACGTAATAGTATAAAGTATATATATGTATAAGTATGGCCCAGTTTTATTTAGCATGTGTTGTTTTCTGTACGGCCGGGTATGTTATTCAGGGTAGCCTTTCGTAATGTACAGAGAAAATGCTGATAAAATGATATATTTTGCTTTGTATTATTATAAAGAAGTAATTTACATTATTCAAAACAATTTTTTTTTCATTTTCACACATGGCTTATATTTTGGAAACACAATTACAAAATTAGGGGTAGAGGTCTCATTTTCGCAAAAACTACCTATATTAAAATTAGCATATGAATAAAATATTGGGCCCATTCGATGCCTGATATACACTTTAACTTTATTAATATCAGTTTGTAGGCATATAATATCTCAAATTTCGAGTCTATTTAGAATATCTTAGTTAGACTGATATTACGGAAATTTAACAGAAATCTGAAATGGGTTCATCACCCATTTTTCAAAGTTAAAGGTCATAATTTGGTAAAAAATAGCGTAAACATGATAAATTATGCTTTGTTTTATAATTAAACAAGTAATTTACATTATTTTAAGCAAATTGTATTGTATCTTTTTCACATATAGGTTGGTGCTTTGAAATTTATTTCAAATAAATTAGGGGAAGAGATAACATTTACTCGAAAATTGCCAATGAAAATCACTTTATGAATGCAATATTGGCTTATTCGATGCCTTATATATACATTTACTTAAATGATATCAGTGTATAGCCATATAATAACTGGAATGTCGAGTGTATTTAAAATATAGAGAAAAATGGGAAAATTCTGCAATATTCCAAATTGGGAATTTTTGGACATTTGAACACCAGAATGGACAAAAGAAACAATATTAGGACAACAAAACACATCAAAGTAATCAACTGTATTAAGAAACATAAAAAAAAAATCTTGATATAAAGTGACATAAGCAAATATATGATAGTTGACAGACTAAAATTTTGAACTTTTGTCAAATATCTGTTGGGGTAGGGCTACAATTTCAGCTACAAATTTTTTGTCGTAGCAAAAATCAATATTACTAGACATGGTTTTTAAAGGGAAATACATAGACCTTTTCAATGATACCCTACATGACTATTTTTAATGTAAAGAAACATATTTATATGTATGTTTTAATATGAACAATAGCTAAAATCTAAAATCGTCAAAAATATATTTTAAAGCAATAAAAAGACCCCTAAATCACAAATGTGTTCCCAAATTTTTTATGTTAGCATGATTTCTCATCAATGGTATGCTTTAGGCGACAAAAAAGTTGTTCCCATAAAGATGAGGGGGTGTAAACGGGGGTTATCTCAGTCCATGCACTTGAAGGATGTTGTATAAATGCCAGAAAGGCAGCAGCCCAAATCTCATTAACGATCTTTCCAAAGTCTCTTAATGAATCATCTATATATAATACCTTCATTAAGTACATTGGGGGACAAACAGTTGGAAATCCAAATTGAGAACTAAGTCTATGGACTAAATAAAGGAAAGACAGCAACCAATTCTTACCGTTAACATCGGATATTAATGACCTTCTTGCGGAATATCGACCTGTCGACGTTCTGAGGGCGCGGTTGTTCAACATTTCACACTCATGTTAAAATTTTAACTTTATTATTATATACAAATAAATTGAACATGGAGTTTAAATCAACTCTTCATTTAATATTTTGAGCCCTTCTCTATATAAAATAGGGGTCTAGATGTCCTATTAACCTAGGCAGTCGACTTTTCTGTACAGATCATCGTAATCTATCACACAACGCCGTGAATTCACGCCTGACCAACGTAATTTTTTGATCGGTTGTGTTGGGGTTCTGAACTAGCAGACACCAACTGCATGCGGGTGCTCTTTTGAGGTGGATACTTTTGTTGTATCATATATTACTTTTTATTTTATTTGTTGTTGGTTTTCAGTATCGATCTCAAGTGTTAAATCCACATATTTTTATCGTAGGTTTTTTATTTTTGCTTTGTCATACCATTGCCCAAGGTTTTTTTTGTTTTTTTTTCCTGGGAACCGGAGCAGTCTATAGGGCTCGACCCACAGAGCTGACCCAGCGCGAACCCCAGGTGGCAGATAGGGGAGGCCCTCTCGTTGGGGGGTTACCTGGATATAATGCAGAAACTCCTTTCGTAGTTTTCAAAAAAGAGTAGGTTTAAGCCACTATAAAGGCTAAATTTTATGTCCCTACCCACCACTCCCTTCATCCAGTGGCAGTCAAAAACCGTTGCCCTGTTGTGTCCCCTTCCAATCCTTTCTCGATATTGATAATTGTTGAGCTTGTTCTCGTCCTGAATATGCATGACATATTTGCCACTGGACGTTAAGCAACCAACAATTATTAATCATTACTGGATAAAATAATGCTACCAGTAGAAGTTTTATTTCGAATGTTATGAGGGGGATGACTGTCTCAAGGACAATCATGCCACATCTGCTACAAATCCTTTAAGTTTATTAATGGTTGCATTCGACTAACATCGCGCGTAATAAGGTTTGTCAGTTGCCTACCTAAGGTTGTGGTTCTTCCCGGACACTCTTGCTTTCTCCGCAATTTAACCTGACCACAGCAATATGACTGAAATATTGCTGAAATGACGTTAATACCCAAACAAACAAACAAACAAACGTTTTAATATGTTGAATAACTGGGCCCATGTTGGTCATTTTGTCTTCAATTACTAACGTCTTCGATTTTGAGCGTTTATATTTGCAAAATTATTGTGCAAGTACAGGTATTTGTGGCAAATATTTTATATGAAATCAGCAATGTTTTTTGTAGATTGACTTGCAAGTTGGTTTCATATGTATTAAAAACATTGGAGGAAAATTACAAAGTTTTCAACGAAACTCAAACTATTAAAAGCAATACTGACCTTGGTATAACGAGAAGCAACTTAAACATAATTGATTCAAAATTACACGCAATTCATAAAGGCGCACTTCTCATAATATTTGACCACTGTCTTGAATAAAATGTCACCACAAAATACCTATTCCTCTCATTTTACAATCCAATAATGCGTTTGATCGCTTGGCTCGCTTCAAGAAATTCCTACCTGATAATGCTGTACAATCTAAAGCGATAGACATGTACAGCTGTCATGTAAAGAGGATAAATACTGAAAATGTATGGATAAATGAAGCATACTATAAGACTTCAAAATCTTTATTTGAATCTTAATCATGACACAATTTTTCAAATGTTGAATAAATATGTTGAATTTGAATGCTTATATAAACTTAAAAATGTGATGTAAAAAATTAGCATGGATGAAGAATTAATCCAGGATTTTGTCATTGACATTCACTTGTACAGTTTGGCGAAGGTATTGAAGATCTATGAAATGTGACGTTTAAGTTTTCGTTGACGGAAACGGTTGATTTAAAGTCCTTTCCGCTTAGAGCATTTGGGCCAGTCATCTTTAGCTGGATTGTATACAACTTATCGTTTGATAAATATACTTTTTCTGACAGATGAGTTTCATATACCGGTTTATTCTAAGTGCAAGATAATTTACTTGTTACTAAGCTAAGTTCAGTAGTTCAGTGTAGTAATCTAAGTATTATGTCATATTTGGCACAGCCATTTATAGACCCAAAAACTAATATGCCAGAAAACAAAGAATCGAATGAAGTTTTGAAATCAATGCAGTCTTCATTTCCTGTTTGATTCCATGTAGAATCTTTATTTATTATGCATCTTCCAAAAAATTCGACGGCGTTTAAAAGCCGCGATTTCGTCGGAAACAAATCGAGATCTTGACTATGATAATATTGAAATATTTTTAAAATTTCAGAGGGCGCTAAAAATTGCATTGTTTGAAATTTTTTAGTAATCTTGACGGATTGTGAATTTATACACCCCCACAATCTGAGACGCCCCTTTTGGAGGATTAGTGCCTCCATGACGGAGATACCTGGTGCCTATTTTTTTCATCGGCAACCCTATAGGATATCGGAAATACACCAATAACTAAAAACAGTAAGAAAGTCCAACCAATGACCTTGATTTCTGACTTGAAACAGGCAGATGAAAAATGTTGTGGGTTAAACCAGTTTTGCTGCATCCACCAACACTGAGATCAAGGGTTAAGACAAAGCAAACAAAGCTACGGACAAACTATAAAAATCATACACAAGAGTGCTCCCAATCCAAATGAGGAACATAGACAACAATAAGAGTACTTAACAAAATCACAAGCAAAATGAAGATATATCTCTACTGAATGCACTCAGCAACTTAAAGCATGCTCAGGATGCCTTTCCAAATGATGAAATATGTAATTAAGTAATAAGATTGTCAATATTTGTATCGGTAAAAAACAGTTTCAATGTTCTGTTTACAACGTTAAATTTGTACCATTTGAAAGTTAATTCAATGATCCTACTTTTTAAAAATTTATAGGCTTTATATAATGAAATGTTACCGTAAGAAGCAGACTAGGAAGTTGATCGTTCAAAACCAAGACGTTATCCTAAACTGATCAACCAAAATACTTGGTCTCCTAAAATTTTATAAATTGGGATAATAAAGGAATGTTGCTGGAATTGGAATAGATTTTTTCCTCTGTCCAACTATACTAATTCTTTTTAACTGAATTGGAAATATAACAAAATACTGTACTGATTGCTAGTTTTTATTAATCATATACTTAAAACGACCATATAGCTCTGGAAAAATGGGGGTTATAACCAACTTTATAAGAAAAAATCTGGACAAGCAAGTTAAAAAATTCTGAAGCCAGTTTCATCTTTATAGCGTAAAATAAAATTTCGATAAAAAAATTGTGACTTATTGCTTACTGAGAAAAACTTGCCTCCTTTAAGGTAAAAAACCCTGAAGTTAAAGATAATTCATCTTTGTAGACGTCGTCTGAAGGAAAATGTAACAGAAAAAAAAACTATTTCAAAATACTATTGTTAAAAGAAAAACAAAATTAGAGAAAACAAAGAAAAAATACATATGCACACAAACACCACAGAGGTAGTTTACAAAATGTATCTTGAAATTCTCATTCTCTTAGTTTCCTATATCTAAAGCCCGGTTAAATTTCATTTGTTAATGGATATAGCAAAGGATTTTTAACTATATTTAGCTAGTTTATTAACATATTCTATCATGCCAATGGAAGAAAAATATGTATTTCTGATACATCTATTTTTATCTGGAGCTTTCCAACATTAAAACCACTAGCCAATAGGAAATACTTTTACGTCGTTGCTTGCAAACGACTCGTTTCTATTAATAAAATATTTACCTGTACGTTAGAACAAAAGTCAGTTGCGCTAAGCTTCCGTGGATTTGGTTTTAACTACGACGTCAAACTTATCAGAAGAAAATTACACGGTGAAGTCGCATTTTATCAGATTAAGAGTACAACACAAAAGTCACGGTTAAACAACAGACTCACGCGCTAATCATAAATACTGTTCACGATATACAACAACGTAGTAACTGTTTATCAAAAATTAGATTACACGGTGTACAAGAACTACTTAGGTTACACTTGATCAGAAATACATTACACGGTATACAACGAAGGCACGGCTTATATGAAATACTTTAACAGATTCACGGATTGTCACAAATACAGTACAAGGTATACAAAAACGATGCATCCTTTTATCACAAAAAGAGACAAGAGTACACGGTAAAGTATAACGAAGTCACACTGTATCAGACGTTGTACCACAATAAAGTCACCGTTTATTAGAAACACAAAGCAATTGATAGAGCGAAGTGACCACGGTATAAAATAAATGAAGTTCACCATCAACATCAATGAAGTCACGGTTTTCATAAATAAAGTACTGGGTATATATATAACAACGAAATGAAGGTTTATCAGAAATTAAGTAACATCAGGGTATACAACAACGAAGTCAAACTTTATTAGAAATATAGTTCACGCGCAGTTAACAATAAAGAAGTGATATCATATCAGAAATAGATCGAGATCACGGTATACAGTAAAGAAGTCACGGTTTATTTTGAATAGAGTACACGGTATACAACAACTGGGTCAAACTTTATTAGAAATATATTTCGCGGTATATTACAAATAAGGTATACGGTAAACATCATCGAAGACACGGTTTATCAGAAATAAAGAACAGAGTATACAACAACACAGTATACATGGTATACAACAACGATGTCAAACTTTTTTTATAAATATAGTTATACACGTACAGTAATCAACAACGAAGTCTCGGTTTATCTTTAATAGAGTACATGGTATACAACAATGATGTCACAATTTTTCGGAAAAAGATTTCAATGTATGCAACAAATAAAGTACACGATAAACAACAACGAAGTCACGGTTTTCAGAAATTCAGTACAGTGTATACAACAACGAAGTCAAGGTTTATCAGAAATATAGTACACGCGCAGTACACAACAACGAATTAATATTATGTCAGAAATAGAGCTAGTTCACGTATGCAGCGATCAAATCGCGGTTTATCTGAAATAGGCTACACGGTGTACATCAAAGATGTCACGGTTTATTACAAATAGTAACAACGAAATCAAACTTTTCAGAAATGACAGTACCCGCGCGTAAAACAACAAGAAAGGCATATAATGTCAGAAATAGAGTTAGTTCACGGCATACAGCAACGAAGTCACGGTTTATCTGGAATAGAGCACATACAACAACGAAGTCACGGCTATTCACAAATAGATGTCACGTTTTCCAACAACGAAATCAAACTTTATCAAAAAGGAGAGTACACGCGCGCTAAACAACAACAAAGTCACATAACATCAGATATAGATCTAGTTCACGGTATACAGCAATGAAATCTCACATTAACAGAAACAAAGTACACTTTATACAATAACGAAGTCACATTACATCAGAAAAGATCTACTACACGGTAAACAACAAGTGAGTCACTGTTTATCAGTTTGTCTTCTGTGCCATTTTCTGCAACTCTAAATAACATCCAAGAGATTGTATATGAAACCGACGCATAATAGATATTCTGAATGCACTAAACGCGAAGAATTACGGATATTAAGGAGGTTTTAAGCAAGTGCAAATACGGCGTGTCCTACTTGTTTCGGTGACCTTAATATGTTCGTAAAATGTTGATATATTCTAACACTTCAAAATATTAATATCAGTTATTAAGTAGAGATGTTTCTGTAAAACTCTGCATGTAACAACCTTGAATTTTATGGACAAAAATATTTGACGGAAATTGTCAAATTTAGTGTAAATCTTCCTATTTAGAAAATGTTGACAGATGTATTTTTCCTAACAGGAAGAAACATTATCAAACAATCCCATCATAACCATTAATGTCTTTTAATGCATGTTTTAATAAATTCATGTGAATGAAAAACATATAAAGATATAGGTTTCTTTGAAAGGTGGCAAAATATTAAAGAAAACGAATTAAAAAAACACACTAGAATCAATAACGCGCATACATCTAACCTCATGCTGGGGAAAGAAATGAGCTTTTCTAGGTAGGTCCGAGGTATCCAGCCAACATGAAATAGTTTATAAAATACATATGACACCACGTCTTGCTGGGAATATAGTAATGAAAAATGTATAAATGATCTGGTAAATTATGTATTAATAATTTGCTGATAATGACGTGGAAAATAACGCATGGTTGAATTTCTGGTTAGTTTTGGTTGTTTGTCTTTTACCGTATATGGTCCTTGAAGATTGCTATGACATTTTTTACCTTTTTTATATTAAATTATTGTCACGACGTAAATAATTCAGAGTTCACTACGAAAAGTTATGTATAACCGTTAAAAATGATCACGTCACACCAATGTCCAGGTTAGTGGAGTGTTGAGTACTCACAAACATGTTTAACCCCGCCACATACAATGTGCCCGTCCCAAGCAAGGAACCTGTAGCCCAGTGGATGTTGTTGTTTTATGTTAAAGTGCTTATTACATTGTTTACATATTTGGCCGATAGTTGTAACTTTTGAATATCATCACATTTTATTGTAAAGGCTTTTTACAGCATGTCGTAGGTTGTGGTCATGTGTCCATTATTGAAAAACTCAGGACTATAGCCTAATAGAAAATCATACCATATCCTTTTTCTATCTATATGGTGTGACGGATTATTTTTACCGATAATATGAGGACATAATTATCATATAAAGATTAAAAGAGCATGGACTGCTATTGAAATTGCGAATTGTCTGTAAAGTTTGAGTTTACAGATCCAACGACCCCCAGTTCAAATCTGTTTCAATCTTATGCAAATTTTCAGACTTTCTTTAAAGAAGGAATTTACGTATCAGTTGGGTATCCAGGATTTTACAACGATGGTTGGTGTAACGGTTAGCGTGCTTGCCTCGAGTGCGGAAGGTGGTTGGTTCAATATTTGAATTGGTATTTGCTGCTTCTTTGCTAAGCACGCAGATTTAGTAGGAAGAGCAAAGACTGTAGACTGTTGCTTTCGTGAGCCAGCACGTTAAATGGCTCACCGTGTCGTTCATGCACAAAGCAGGATTGATCGATTCATCATCACTTATCATTAATATGCAATCGTCCTGAACATGCATGAAATATTTGCCGCTGGACTAAAGCACCATCCAATCAATCAATACTTCGTCGCGCGATTTTGGCTGAAATTAAAAGAAAAAACAAACCACGTTAAGAATAATCACTTCGCGATTTTCGCGCGACGATCGCTTTTGAAGTATAAATGAGCCCTTATAGCTAATAAAAACGTCAATTTAAATGCAAGATACATCTTTAAGGATGTTTGCTATTCGTGTTCAGTCATATTTGTCAGACTCTCGAATTCATCAAGTTTTATCCATTTCACAGCAGTATTATTTTTTGGCAACTGACCCACTCTTTTGCTGTTTTTCTTTAAAAATAGCTTAACATGTCAGCTAAGAATTTTGCATGTAATTCTTGCTGTTTCTTTATGGATTTTCATAGATACCTAAAGAAAAATCCTTTTCCCACCAAAATTTTCAATTGCAAAAACATAAGTTTTTCTGGTAATAAAAGATTTTAAAAGCTATTACAACCTTTAAAAAACATACTATTTTGAAACGGAACAGTGAACATCTCTTATCCTTTAAACAAAATTCTTGCTTAAATTAAGGGGTTGGATCCCAGACATCACTTTGCCCTTGGCCGGTAGGTCAAACTCTACACTTGAGGCGGAAATACAGAATCTTAGTGAATTCGGTGGAAAAAATCTTGCTGCGTTTTGTTTAAAAGACTTTATCAAGATGTTTCGATGCTTTATGCAAATGAGCTATAAACATTTTGACCAGGTTTGATTAATTGATTTGTTAGTTGATTGATTGATTGATTTGTTACTATATTGTCCCAGATTGGATATACGTCATCCATATTCAGATGGATATAAAATATGAAAATAATATCCGATAATTATTTGTCAGTATAAAATTAAAATTTATGATTATCGATTAAAATATTGAAATTAGACAAGATAATAGCTTAGTATGGATGACATCTTTCGTTTGTCACATATTAAATGACCAATAACACGTTGTGATATTATCAATTACAGAGACGAAAACTTCAGGGGCGCACCTGACGCTAATTCCAACGAAAGAAAATTATCTAATTCTATTGATTATAATTTACAAATAATATGATCATATTTTTAAATTGCATTAATCGCAGGAAAATTATTTCCTTTGTCTGAGGTCCGCTGTTTTCGTACGAGTGATATTTAACAAATCTATAACTGCTCTCTCATGCTTCGGCTGGTGTTTTTTTGCATTCTAGAATTTCACATCATACTGTTGTTTATGGATTGGTATTGACAGAATTTGATATTGAGGATTTGTTAATTATTCTTTCTCTGTTAAAAGTCTTTCTATTTTACAAGTCAATGTAAAATTTGGTAGAAATTGAATTCTATCCGAGATTCTTCGAAAGTGCAGAGAGATCTACACGATATTATAATGCTACTCTCATCTGTAATAACAGAAAAATAAAAAAAAACTCTCAGCACAAAGGAGATATCCCTTATAGAGCAAACAGTTTATTCTCAATTTTTTTTATAAATATAAACGGTTTTTTTATTGTCGTTCTAAATAATAGTCAAACTAATAGTGTAAAAAAAAAACTAATCTTAATATAAAATTTGATTGATTGATTGATTGATTGTTGTTTAACGTCCAGTGGCAAATATTTCATGCATATTCAGGACGGAAA
>JAULBM010042355.1:0-20557 GCA_032357055.1 Geukensia granosissima | reverse complement strand
CCTAAGGTCATGTTGAATGGTTGAACTTGAAAATGTTATACCGTTCTATCTCCATTTTGACATGTATATCTATGGAGCACTTACATTGTTCAAGGTTAATGTTACACTGTTCTATATCCATAATTTATTGACAAAATTGGCAAGATATTGAAAATAAAAATTAACATTAAAGTTTATATGGAAAATAATGAAATTTAAATGAAGACACACATATCTTTTCACAAAAAATCATACACAATTTCTTTAAATTAAATATATCAGTCTAAATGAAATATTCGGTCTATTTCCCTATATGTTCAGCCGAGAATTTCTTGTAAGGGAACGACCATTTAACTTTAAAAGGGGGGGGGTTATGGTTTTTTTCTCAGATAGAAATTTTTTAGTTTATCGCATCGGTTAATCGGAAATTTTTTTTTTCAAAATTTAACATTACGCTTTATGGGGGAAAATTGGAATCAGAATATTTTTTTTCCTAACAAGCTTGGCCAGAAAATTTTTTTTCATAAAATTGGGAATCAGAATATTTTTTTCAGGAAAAACCATAACCCCCCTCCCCTCAGAGTTAAATGGCAACTTTTTTGGTGTGAAACTGTTCTATCTCCAAATTTGGACCTTCTGATTTCTGTAAAGAGCATGCCATTTCTAAAGGAAACGTCATGGTTTTATTAACAAACGGTTATTTAAATATGTTTAAGACAAGAGAATAAGTAACTTTTAAAGTCAAAAATAAGACCTCCCATTTTCAAATGCATTTTCCCGAAAATTTAGAAAATGTGACATACAGCAGTATAATTCTCACACGACTGTTATCATCATACTTGATATTTATTCAGCAAGAAGATACTTTTTTCTTTATGTACATGTGTTCATTTTATTTTCAAATGTAAATGGTGATTAGTTATTTGGTATTCTACTGAGATGAACAAAAACGTGTACTGTAGTGGTAGCTCCTAAACAAAATAAATATCCTGTACGATATTTATTTTGTTTAGGAGCTACCACTAGAGTATTGGTTCAATCTATACATGTAAAGGAAACGACATTCCTTTACTTTTTATGCCATTTCTAATCTTCTCGTTTTATATTCTATAACAACCAACATGCTTTAGATGTTCGTTTATTTTATCATCAGAATAACATCTAGAACATATGGCTTGCAGAAGAAGTAGAGAGGGTCGAGTTCACGCAAAAGGGACAGGGAGGGGGTAACCGTCTATATGAAAGATACGGGAGTATGGCTGAAATGTGTCTACTTTTTGAGGATAAAAAGTATTTGAGTAGTAGATTTATCAAAGGAAATTGGCTATGTACATTTAAGTATTTTATTAGTGTTATTGTTGAAATAATTAAGTATAGACGAACCTTACAACCCCATTGAAACAAAATTCAAAACATCGAAATAATATTAATTTTAAGAGGTTAGCATTCTACTTTTTCGTCTTTTATTCAATTCAAACGAGGAGGATGTAATCTACAACTTGAGAAAGCCGTTTTCCTTCTATTTACAAAAGGGAAAAAATGGCTATATAGCCATTTTTCTTGGGGGAAAATCTACTATATAGCCATTTTTCCGGGGGGGAACTGACTATATGATATTGCTATAGTAGTTTTTCCCCATAGTGGTTTTTCCGGGGGGAAAACTGACTATGGGGGAAAACTGGCTCTATAACACTTGTTCTGCTCACTTTCTTTTCATTTCGTTCTTGTGGTGCTTGTTTCATGAATTTCCTATTAATCATTTATGAGCGTTTTCTATATTTTTATACATTATATAACACATTACTTTGTTTAGTAACTGAATACGACGATATAATTGCTATATGAATGTCATCGATGTAGCTGATGTTGTCACGATATTGTTAACATCGCGATGTCGTCGATATCAACGATGTAGACAGTTTGGCGATGTAGACAATATCTTAACGATCTTTTCGTCGATGTCAACAATGTAGTCAACAAGATTAACAATGTTTACGATGTTGATTCTTTGTTGTAAACATCGCGATGTCGTCGATGCCAACGATGTAGACAAAGGGTAAGGCGATAAAGACGATCTCGTTACGCTATTGTCGACATCGCAATGTCGTCGATGTCAACGATGTAGACAAGTTGAAAAATGTAGACAACGTCATCACGATGTTGTCGACATCGCAATGTCGGCGATGTCAACGATGTAGACAACAAGTTGAAAGATGTCGACAACGTCGTCACGATGTTGTCGACATCGCGATGTCGTCCATTCCAACGATGTAGACTGTTAGTTTAGCGATGTAGACGGGTTTTATCATGATGGTGTTGACATCGCAATATCTTCGATGTCAACGATGTAGTCAGCAAGACTAACAATGCATAAGAAGTTGACACAATGTTGTCAGCATCAGCATCGTGATATCGTCGATGTCAACGGTGTAGACAAATAGTACCGCTGAATATGCGATATCATTACGATGTTGTCGACATCGCAATGTCGTCGATGTCAACGAAGTAGACAACAAGTTGTAAGATGTAGACAATGTCGTTACGATGATGTTGACATCGCGATGTCGTCGATGTTAACGATGTAAAACGAACGGAGAGCGATCTACATTATGCTGTCGATGTCAACGATGTAGGCAAATGTAATGACAATATAGACGATGTTGTCGACTCTATATGTAAAATAAAAAAAAAACATAGTGCATGAAAGAAAATTAGACGCGTTATTGTTGACAAAGTAGGCGATATCGTCACAACATCGTGTACTTGACATAGCTATTATTTAATGCTGAACTTAAGATGCTTAATGAATAACACTAAGATTATATCCTTTACTAAGGAAATCCTTAGGAAAATCTGAGCTAAATAAACACTTAAGTTAAGAGTGTTTATGAATACGGGCCCTGGACCTTGCATTTCAATAAAATCCTTCATTGGATTATAAAGGCAGGCAGTGCATGTAATTTCTAATCCAAATTCTTTATATTTTTCCAGAATTAAACATTTTCCAAACCTGCAATAATTTCTTCATAAATAAATCGTCTCCATTTTTGAAACATTTAAAAGTTGCTTGAATCTAATACCGTATAGCGTGTTATTTTCGCGGATGTAAAATATGGCGATTTAGAGGTGAAAAGGTATAGCAAGGATTTAGCGGTTTTTATTTTTAGCGGATCGCAAAATAAAGAAAAATATGTATATTCATATTTTCCACGTTTTGAAGATCAAGGAGTTTTAATCGAGTTAGCCTGATGACCTGCAGCATTGGCCTCCTTTAATGCACTTATTCAATTCACAATTTTTAGCGTTTAAATGAAAACAAAGCGCCAAACTCACTTCCTCTCGCACCCAACAGTGTACAAAGGGTAGGGTTGGTTGGGAGGTCTCTCTTCAGATGCCTTCTCCCAGGAATCTGTGGTCAACTGGTAAAAAAATCAACATTTTGCTTGTGAGGACTGTGCATTACACGAGCCACTCCCTCACAACACCCGCATTTCCACGCGCCCTCGTATCACCGTCCCTAAAATTCCCCTTTAACATGAGACAGAAATAAGAGGCAGTACCCCGTTTTTATTTAATCAAAGCTTAGTAAAAAATGAATTTTCTACAAATGCTTAAACTTTAACCGTTTCATTTAAATGATCAATAGATTCTTTGTGCAATCTCTTGTTAATGTTTTCTCAAACCAAATTGCACTCGGTATATTGTGCTTAAGCTTTTGACAAGTCTGTGGTACAACGAATTTCTTTACAGCTACCAATACGATATCAACGGTCTGAAATGTGCACATTATCACTTTTTGGTAACTTTCAAATGAATTAAAATTCGAGCTAGGGAAATAAAGGGATCAGACAAAAGAAGAGAAGTCGATAGACCTGGCAATTTAGACAACAACAAAAAAAGAAGACGAACACAACACATACCATATAAAAACTACACTAAAGGTAAACACAAAACGATTAGGTCCCCATTGATATACCGGTTTTGAACTAAGGAGGTCCGGAGGGCGAGAAGTTCCTGCGTCTGTAGAGATATTCGACGTATTTCCCAATTTCCATTCCGGTAGAAGTCAGTCTAGGATATCAGGGAAAGCTAGTATAATATTGTTTCAAGATCAGGGTTACAGCCTACATTTGGAGACAGTGAACAGTAAGAAACTGTTACACCACTACTTTACTCGGAATGATTATTTATTCTGGAAACGGATTTTCCATATCGGCCATAGAATGGTATAGAAAAAAGGAAATGCGGTATGATTGTCCATGAGACAGCCATCCAAAACGTGAAAATCTGAAACTTCCACAATTTGCCCCACACCCTACGGCAAAGTGTAAATAGCCCCAAAATAAAATGTTATATTATCTAAAATTAACAACCATCGGTCAAGTAAGTAGACAATGAAAAACATGTTATACTTAAAGATAAAAACAACAGCATCCATAGGTGTAATGTCGACTGTAAAATTTCTGGTGTATTGTCTTCAGCCATGAAGCAAAGTTTTCTTGTTTGAGCAGACTCTGTTTCATCGACTGAGCTCTGTCAACAAAATCGCCGTATTTAACACATGTCATCGAGTAACATATGCTGCAAGATGTATACGAAATGAGCTGAAGTAGCATGAATATTACTATATTTGAACGAAAAATTGACTATTGAATTGGCATAAGTCATGACATTTGTCATAGTTGTTTTTGTATGATACCATCCAATTTGGTCTTTGTGAGATGAAGATCAGTGTATGATGCATACATCGGGTTTTTTGTGTCTTTAATGAAGCTAATTTTGATATATCAATTCAAGATAATCACCAAATCGAGCATTGTTCAATGAAAGAAGATTGTTTATGTAACAGAACCTGAGATAACAGATACGCACTCAATTTTGTCTGTATTCTGCAACAGCCCTTGAAAAAAGTAAGCCTCAATTGAGTTAAGAGACAGATCTGAAAGGAGAAGAGTGCAATTTCCCCCCACTGAAATGCCTATCGTCTGATTGAAAACTTGTGATGTGGTGGCCATCTCCAATAATCGTGCACTTTCTAGGCAATTTAACAACTCAACGCTACAGGGACGAAACATTCCAACCTCACTATAGTCCTTTAATTGGTTTAAAGTGATCGATAGAAAGAATTATATCAACATGACAAAGCTATTCCGCACAAGGCCCATATAACAAGATGATTCCAAGAGTAACATAAACGTGTTTTCATATCCCATTAAATCTGCGAATTAGAATTCGATTGCACATCAATAGGACTAACTGTATAAACGTACGCTCAAGCTCTGTCCTCCACCGCAGACCCTAGATCAACTACACCAAATGTAAAAACAGGAATGGCGAAGGAAACTACGCAATAATGTGCTAACAATGATTAAGTCAATGCCGCAGAGATGTAGAGAAGTGCTATCCGCTCTAGGTTATCATACACGATACTGACTTCGTAACTGCTGGAAGTTACATTGAAATGTGTTCTGATGATATTTGATCATTTTTACTGAACACACCGACTTTTTGTCAAAAATCCGTTAACATGGTTGAGGTGTCGGTCCTGACACGAAGTTTTATACCATTTTTAGAAATGTCGCTGCTGCTGGTCACGTCTGTATAAGCTTTGTCATGTGTGTTTTCTGACCAATCACACCGTGTCTTTAAAAAAATCCGCTGACGTGCCAGCAGATGACACAATGTAATTGGTCAGAATTAACACGTGACAAAGGTTATACAGCAGTGGCCTTAACGGACTGGTGTTAGACTCTATAGGGAAAATACAAAAATAGAAAAAGATCGTAGGGTCAAATTTTAGAATGCAGAAATTGAAAGAAAATCAGCTTGCAGTTCGGCTGCTATCGTAGGGGAAAAGGTACGCTGAGCCCCATATTAGACCAAAATTTCAGATTTTGTGACACAATATTAAGTTATGAAAATGATGTTTAAAAATCCGTTTTAAAAATTTAATACTTATTCTTATATTCTTTAAGTAATTTCGACAAAACGACAGTGCATATTTGACTATTTCAACAAGATTTTAACATTTTCTTTAAAAATGCCAATTTTGGGGGTGTTTTATTTTGCTTGTGCTGTTTTTTGTGCGATCTATATCAAAATCGACAAAAGTGTATCAAATATCGTGTCAAGGAATATTTTCACAATAAAAGCAATTTCTTTTGGGCATTTGACTGTGGTACAAAAAATAAACTAAAAAACTGTTGGATTTTCTTTTAATATGCATTTTTATACAAACGGTATAGAACAATAGATATGAGACAGTTTTCATTTTTCAGCCAAATTTTTGGCCGAAAATCGGCTTACCGACGCTTGTCCTTCGTCCTTTGGTGGGAAATGATATATCATAATAACTTTTTTCTGTTAATTTCTGAATACATGATTCGAGATTCATCCAACTGGAAATAGGTCTTCTCAACATTCGTTCAATTTTTTCTCTTCCAGAGATCAATGAATGCCAGAGCAATCCATGTGGAAAAAATGGGTATTGTTACGACCGATTGCTATCCTTCCAATGCAGTTGTTATAGAGGATATTACGGAAAACAGTGTGAACACCGTAAGGTTTGATTTTAATCTTTTTCTCTTAAAACGTCTCAATATGTCGCCTTTGTCACTAAACAGGGCACTGAATCATTGCTTTATAAAGGCAAATATTATTATGATTAAAATAAATGAACATGTGTTTGTAAAATAATAAAACAGTAAAAATATGATGCTAAATGATGCATTATATTCCTCTAAGACACTATAAAGTTCTGTAAATAAATATACGAGAGTATTCGAACAATTCTTTTCAGATGTCACCCTGTGACAGCTGCCTTTATCGTCACATTACCTTGATGACCTTAATCTAATAAAAACAACGTTTCTGGAATGCATTTGAAATTTGGAAGCAGTTAAATACAGATTGCAATTGACCACAATTAACCCTAGGTGCCAAACAATTATATATTTTTCGATTTTTAAAAAAGTTGTTATGATACAGAATTGGAAACTCGCTGAGGAGGCATAGAACCTTTTTTATATAAAATTTATTATAAATAACTTTTTACTGTAATCGTTCTAAAATTAACTAGATTTTGTTAGCAAAGAGTTATAATTCCTTTTCACTGCATTTTACTTACTCCCAATTTACAAGTTTGGAATGTAAAAGTAATTGATTAGTTGTTTAGTAAATTTGTACTAAACAACAAGGTGCGGCAAGTCACGATCCTACTTTGGTAAAACATGTTCAGAGCAGTGGTTTTAAGCTAGTTTGTCATAAAATTGTTATTATCCATCAAATATTTCCAATATAGGACACTTATAATCAAAACGGTTGATGTCGAGAGGATTAAAAAAAACATTCTGGTTGATTTACAGTGTCCTCTGTTGCAAAAATTACATATTTATCATTTGACGTGTTAAATGGAAATACAAACCTGATGATCAAACCCTACATCTTTGACGAGAGATTGTTACACATGTAAACTATCTCAGAAAATATTCTACATTGTTACGTTGTTTAAGGACATAATTTTACTGGAAACATAACAGTCCAGTGCAGTTAATGTACCAATCTTGAATTTATATGGTGAATGGTTTGGATCTGAGTATTTCTTTTGCAAAGGTTTATCTAATACTTTCTATGTTTTGGTTAGAATGCTACTCCTTCAAATGTACATATAGCATATCGAAATTCACCATATTTATTAAACATTGGTAAGATAAAATATTATATAATAAAGTACCCAAACCAAACAAAATCAAAAGGATAGAAAACCAATCGGCAAGTAATTCTGCCAAACGCAATGCAAGGAAGGAAGCCTGCAAAATATAAAAAGTTACAATTTTATAAAACCGCAAATTTCTGAAAACAATATGCTAAAAAACTCAGGTTAGGTCAGCATGTCAACAGGACTGGTTAATACCTCGGGGGTTTCTGGTCTACCAGCAATGGCCTAAATCTAAAGGTCTAAAAATGTATGTTTACAATGCTTTATAAACATTGTGAATTTCGTTATGCTTTACGCGTGTTTCAATGAGTAAACCTTCATTAGCAGTATAAGAACGAACTTATAGAAAAACCGAGATCCATACACAGAAAAAAAGAAGCACTCATTTCCAGTCAAACCGAAATAGTAACCATGTGAAATATATGAAGCCTTCGTAATTTCACTGGTTTGAAACTTGATAAATTCCGCAAAAGTCTGTAAGTAATATATGATAAAAGTTATGTCTGCTGCAGTACCTTCGACGCAGTGGTTTAAAAGACATATTAATTAACCATTTTTTATGAATATGTTAGTTATAACATTGATAATTTGTAGACTACTGTGATACCAAGACGTGTGAAAATAATGGAACATGTGAAATTACTCGGACAATTGAAAATGGAAGATATGTCTATAAAGCATCATGTCGTTGTAAGCCAGGATTTTATGGCGAAGATTGTCAGTATGGTACGTAAATTACGAAAAATGATAAAAGTTAGCAAATAGTTTCTGTTAAATGATTTCAATGTTTGATTGGCATACAGCATACTAAATTTATCATTATCTTATATAATGTGTATGATTTAAAGCTGTGAAATATAAGACGTCCATTTTTGTACATTGTTAGAGAAAATGATTTAACTTCCGAAGCACCTGAACTCACCCTGGTTTATGTAGGGTTAGTGTTACTTGAGGTTTCAGTGTAGTGTTGTGTGTTTCTATGTTTGTCTTTTGTTTCATTTTGTTGTCTATAGTTTTGTCTGTTTTCTGATTTAACGATTTCTGTCTTCCCCTTTGATATCTTCGAATTCCTTTTTATAATGTTAAAAAATTGATAATAGAATTTTTTTGTACGATTAACAGGTTTCCGGTCAAGAGATCTAAATCTTTATCTTTAGTTATATCAATTGTACAAATACAATTGTAAATTGCTAACATTGAGAAAATTGCAAAAAAACCCAAAAAGCGAGCCTTACCAAGGGGGGGGGGGGTTAAATTTGATTGAGTTGTCCGAATTAAAGTTAATGGCACAGTACGGGAAATTACTCTAAATTGAAAATGAATATTTTGAATCCATCAAGCAAAATCTTGTTTCATTCCTTGGTAATTCGCATGAAAGAATAAAAATTACCTTTGGATATTTGGAGATCTTGAATCTTTTGTTTTTTCCATTTCCATATAAAATAATTTGTTATTATTTTACAGCCGAAAAACTAAAAACTATCAATCCAATTACTTTAGCTACTTGCCTAATAGAAGTAGACTGTTATCAAATTTAATTCTGCCATTCTCATTTTAAAGTTTCTTGCCTTTCTTTTGGAGAGGATCTTTCATTTTTCTGAATCAATTATTTTTCCTAGACATACAATGTACCTCGATGGCTTGTTCTCGTGTGTAATAAATCCTAAATTTTCCATTAATTTAGTTGTTTTTCGACATTAATTTCACACTCAAATACTGTGTCACCACACAAAAATCTATCATCTATATATCTAATATTACAATAGCCTAAACTTCTTAAATGTGTAAAAAAACTGTTTTCATTAATTTTATAAAAAGTATAGGTGCTAAAGCAAAGCCATAAGACAAAAACGAATATTGAGAAACTCCTTGTGAAATATTGCATCTGACTTTAAATGATAAATGTTGAAAAGTTCCACTCGCCCCCGAACTGCTCAGAAGGCGCAAGCACACTGACGGATGTACCTGCGCAAGTCAATCTCATTTATGAACGAAAGTAATGAAATCTCTTTCGACATAACATGGAGGTTATTTTGATTGATGGACATGGACAGAAACGGATACAAACCTAGTGTCAGTTGTATTTAAGTAATGACAAGCCAGACGCGATTCACTAAATAAAGGTGGTTGGTTTATGAAATCTGTAAAGTTATGAACAGATATTAACTGATTTGAACTCTATAAACTCTATGTCAGGCTTTTATGGGCTGTGATATTTTAGATATTAAATTGTATGTGCGTTTCTGCCTTTGCATTTATTTTTTATCAAACGAAAGAATTATTCCACAATTACCGGTTTATGTTTATACTATACAGTAACGTTTTACATACTATTGTCTGCCCCTGAATTTCTATACGGAGCTTTAATGACGTGGGTCGGCCATCCTCGTTTTTTGCGGGAGCCCTTAAATTTGACTTAAATAAAGTAATTTAACAAAAATGAAAAATTTCTTTTGTTCGGACTTTATCTCGCGATTCATAAAAGAAGAATTTCTTTTAAATTTCGGCTGAGGTCCACCTCAAAGCATTTTTGCGTGCATTTTTATTCTAGTAGTTTAATTACCCAGTTAGTACGCAGAGCTGACAATGTGTACTTCCAGTCTCGCGCTAGCACATGCAAAGACTAACTTCCGACAAACAAATGGCTGATTTTTCAATGTAAACTCCGTAAAGAATTAAAAACTGGGCGCAACTTAAATACATCGGCATTGCTTTAAATATTATTTCAACTTGCTTGCTTTTTTAATCTACAAAATAAACGCTATTTTATAAGAATGCGACTGACATTTTTTCTACCATAACCTTTTTACCCGTTTCAACAAACCCTGACATAGAGTATAGACATCTCGAGCAAAGTCATAATAATTTACATGTTCAATCATGAAACAATGTATATATTTCATTTTACAGTCATGATTTACTTGTATTTATGGTTTTGTTTTAATTGTTTATTACAGTAAATCCCTGTGCCAGTAATCCATGCAACGAAGGAAGATGTGTACCAAATAAAACGAATTTCACATGCGACTGCAGTCCTTGTTACAATGGAGAGTACTGTGAACTACCGAATAATAACACATGCGAAAATAATTCTACTTGCTATGGAAGACAAAACGATCGTAACGTTTACATCCAGGCATGTCGCTGTAAACCAGGATTCCATGGCGACAGATGTCAGTACGGTATGATTCACTTCCTGGTTTTAAGGGAAGTTGGCATTGCATAATTTAAAATGAACGCTCTCTATACAATGTATTTCGCAAATTAACATGCATTTCATTATTGAAAGGCTTGATTAATATCGGTAACTTCCTGTTCTATTAATTTTAAATATCTGTACTTTTATGAAAGATGTTTTTTCTATCCATTAGCTTTTCCTGTAATTTGTGGAGTGATTACCCTGAAATGACAAATACCGGAATGGAAAATGAACAATGCGTTGGGTATCTTAACGAACTGCTTACCCTTCCGGACCACTTGCGTTCATCCCTGTAGTTTGGTGGGGTCCGTATTGTTCATAGTTGTACGATTGTTTTTATTTTTATATGCACTCTATATCTCATGTTCCGTCTTGTTCATGTTCTCGAAATTGTCGACTTGTCTTTTTTGTCTTGCGCTTCGGTTTTCTTTCGTTTCTCACAATAATAAACTAAATCGTGATTTGACTTATAGATAATGTAGATGACCGACCTTATTTTTACACTCATAACCATACTTGATTGAATGACAGTGTCACAATTCGACCCATGCATATCGGGTATATGCTTGTTATCGGTGGCGGGAAATCTGCTCCCTTCTAGATGCCTTTTCTCTCTATGAATGGTTTTATATACTCTCATGAATACTCCTTTAAGAATACAGACAGCAGATATTCTCCCAGGAGTGTGACTTGTACGGCTGCTTAACTTTGTACGAGGACTGGTCAGATGAACAAACATATATAACATTTTATAAAGGTGTGTCTAGAATCAACGTAAAACTAGTCTCTTTGTTAGATTAATTCAAGTATTATGTGTTATCAAAACTTTGCTAATTCTAGTAACATTATAATAAACAAGTAATTACCAATTCATTTTTTAAGTTTTTTAGTTTTAAGTTTTTAAAAGGAACAGGTCCCACTCCGACAGTTAAGCGAATAGAGTCTCTTGGAAAAGTAGTTTTAGGTTTATGCCCGATGAACCTACTTTGGAACTCAAATGTCTCAATGTTAAGGACATAGACCATCAAACGTATCTCGAAAACTACAAAAACTGCTATTCCTGAAACACAGTTTTCAAAATAATAATTACAACGAGTATGAGAAAAACGTAAACTTGTTAATTACACAAGTACAAAATCTGGACACACAAAAATTGTTTCTTACATTGTGAAAATACAATAAAACTATTGCTGATAAAGAAACGAACACCGAAATACACCAGTAGATCATGTGACAGTTTGTCCTCCCTTTTAAATAAGCGACAAATACGGTTGTTTCTAATCATTTCTATTCCGTCGAACGGTTCCACCTTTTTCATATCATCGTCAGATTTGCAAAAATCCTTTTGCAATACAATAACAAAGAAAATCATTCAGTTAACGTTTTTTTAAAATTGTATTTTGAGGAACGTATATACATCACATGTCAAATAAAACAAAATACGGATTACAGTTACCAGGCATAGAATCCGAAGTGCGATGCCTTACTTTACAGCGAAGCCTCATGGTCTGTGAGACGAAAATTCAAAAATGTTGACGGAATAGAAATTATTTGAAACAACCGAATTGAAAATATTGCAGCTCAAATCAATTATGTACAGGAAGTCCCTTATTACGGACAAGTAGTGAAAAAATCCTTTCGAATGGAAAAACAATCTACAGTTTTCCAAAAAAAAAAAACCCGCAAATTTCATCAATTCCCTTTTTATTTAGATAGGGCAGTGTCTCTTTACTAAGTAATTAAGTTTAAAATTTCAACTTAATGATAATGTTAAATGGCGTAACTCCCTAATCCCCAAGAAAGCATGCGCAAACAATTAATAAAATATTGGATAAGTAAAAAAAATAAAGGAACCGTTCATGACCAGTTTGACAACATGAGAAACTATGATAAGAATCGACGATAAGACTATTTGGTTTAATTCCAATATGATTGAAACATTGATAGAATAACTTAAACTATAAAATGAGAAATAGAGAGAGAGGGTTTGGGTGTGTTTTTGCCTTTAGTCATTGATATTGTACAAGGACTAATGATTGATGCTTCACGGGGCTATTTATTGATATTACACGGGGGCTACTTATTGATATTGGACGAGGACTACATATTGATATTGCAAGAGGACTACATATTCATATTGCACGAGAACTACATATTGATATTGCATGAGGACTGATTAGTCACGATAACATCATTTATAACTGTATTTAAATACATATTTGAAAACTGATTGATAATATCATTATTGAATTTCAGATTATTAAGTTACATCGATATTGCGGGGACTATTTTCTTTGTTATATTAATAACCTGTTTCAGATTGCATCATCCTAAGTTCTCTTTTAGAAATCCGAAACCCACAATGGATAACGAAACAATTTCATAATCAATAAAATACACCCGCGTGAACCTTTCTTTAAATGATACAGCTGATGGAACCAGCCTTATGATGCGATAGGATACGCATTAAGCATCTGACAATAAACAAACAGAATTCAAGAAAACAAAAGCTGCACAGGGAGGGCAGTGTGTATGCTTCTTTATATTCAACTTGGCCGTCAGGAGTACGGAACGCATTTAATTGTCTTTAACGCTAATTTACAATCACAAAAATTAAAGTTTTGCATCTGAAACTGTGAAAATTACAAACGCCTTCAAATCAAATGATTTACAACCATTGCATTTTCAGTATAAAAAACTGCGCACAGTTTTTTTCTTCACAACTTATTTACCCATTCCAGCAAACTCTGACATAGACTTTATTTTGACATAAGCGTTCTGCAGTCTGTTTTATCAGCAGAATAATAAAGTATCCTTGGGGCCTCTGGTTGTTTCATTAGAGCAGTGCGCAGACGATATGTGAAGGTTTAAGAGTAAATTTTAACAAAAAAGTATCCAAGTAAATATGTTATTTACTTTTATTTAAAATATATAAAGATCATTTTAAAGCAATTGAATAGCGTTTAATTGAAAATTGGAAGTCTGTGTATTTATTTTTTTGTATATGTGAATGCATTATTTGCATGAAGATTCACTGGAAATATTATTTTTAAATAATTTTAAGTATATTATTAATATATATTGAAGTTGACCTTTATTATTAATATATATTGAAGTTGACCAATGTCAGAGTGGACCGTGCAACCAAGGACAATGCTCGCCAAAGGAAAATACATTCACCTGTGACTGCCAGCAATGTTTTGGCGGGAAGTATTGTGAACTAAATAACAACACATGTGAAAACAATTCTACTTGTTATTCCAAACGAGTTTACCTAAACGGTCGATATGTGAATGTAGCAGCTTGCCGTTGTCCTGCTGGATTGCAGGGAGATAACTGCCAGTTTGGTAGGATTTGTTAATGTTCTTATACAGTGAATAACTTTTTTTAAATGATTGGCGAATCTGTCTTCCATTACAACTACCCGGTTTAATTTGCAGACAGAGAATATAAATACAACTGAGGCATATATTATTTCACGAATATGGTATCAATTTCTTTTAGACTAAAAAACTTTTTCATAAAGTTCATTTATTGACTACGAAAGCCAAAACATGTCATAAATTAAACAAAATATTCATATTTTTTCTAATTGAGATAAAATTGATTTGTTAGATACATAACGTAATTTTCTGTCATTATATTTCGTATTTAACACTTTAATTACATTTTATTGCCTCAAATATGTTATTTTCAGCATAATTATATTTTACTTAATTTATGACATTTTTGGCCTCCGTAATTGACCAGTCAAAAATGTATTTTTATCAACAGCATTGCTATAATTATCGGTGTCTTTAGAACGAAAAATAGTAATGAATTATACCATTATAGTATTTTTAATAACATTATCAAAATTAGGTCATCCATAACAAGTTTCATTGGTACATTTTGCATCGGTTTCCGTTGATATTTGCTTTTAAGGTTATTAGTATATTAAGGTCATATGTCAACTAAATACTTACCAGTGGATATGAATGGGTTATTTTCTCAATAGTTTATATGATAACGCTTGAAACTAGCCCATTTGTATTGATATCAGACTTAATGTCACGGACCTTTTTATATTCAGTTGACGCCTGTAGAAGTAATCCTTGTAATAATGGAAAATGCATTCCAATAAATAGTACCTTCACATGTGAATGCGATCCGTGTTCAACTGGAAAGAATTGCGAGCTCAGTGTTTGTCAGAACAATTCCACTTGCAATAAACAACAGACTATGTATTATGGCCGACAAATAACAACAGTTCAGTGTCAGTGTAGTCCGGGATTTTACGGCGACAAGTGTCAGAATTGTAAGTGAGCAAAATATTAAAATTTAATAACATGCTGATTATGTGATGTTTTATGTTGAAAATGTGTACCTTTAAGATCCAAACTTCAAAGTCTAGACAAACCTAAAACAAAAAGGCAAAATGTAAACAAAACAGAACAGAATTTTACGAACTGCCTTCTAAATCTGTAGTATAACCAGATGCTCCGAAAAAATAATAACCACTCTACCGCGCCCGATGACGATATTTATGCAACCAATACCGTTTTTAAAAACATATAATTGTAATGACTAAGTACATCAAAGTCTGCAAAATATCAAAGCACACATCGTTTTTTCAAAACAATCAATTAATACATGAATTATCGTCAAGATTAACGGTAGACCTTGATATGGGATAAAGCACGCTAAACTAAAAATAATAACAACGGTAACCATAATTATATATTAAAAGCCAAAAATATTTGTATTTCAAGATACAATGAAACATACTTTCTATTTGCTTGAGGTGTATTCTCTACTGATTTTTAATGGGACATCTGTCGGGGAGATCGTGGTGTATGCTTCTTTTTTTTTGTTGTTCATTTGGATCTTGATCTTCATACGTTTGGTAATTTCATTTTATTTATTTTGGCGTGAGTTAATTGATTTTGTCATTGTCTGGAATTTAATAAGGTTTTGACTAATGTAGTTAACTTCGACTTCCAATGTTTGACCCCTAGTGGTACCTTATTGGGGTAATCCAGAAAAGCGGTTTGTACGCAGATACATTGTTAAAAATTTAAATAAGGAATGGATTGCCGTCTTTCCGGCATTAATTCCATATCCTTTATTTTATTAATTAGTGTACAGTATTTCAGTCATATTCATTAGCTGTTACAAGTGTCTTCAACTTGCAAAAAGCGTCATTTTCTTTAAAAAAAAGACAAATATCTGCAAAACAAAATATAAGAAATACATTACGTCCGCCCTAATCTTTATGTTATAAAACTGACAGCATTTTAATGGGTTTGATTGAAGACAATGACAATATTTGTTCTTCAAGTACAATTCACAGTTTCATTTAAAATTCCACTTCTGATTTTTTTGCAATCGTCATTCCTGATCCCACTTTTAAATAATAAAAATGTTTTAACTTAATTTAAAATTTTTGAAAGAGGTTCAAATTTTGTGCAAAGATCATATTACAAGTTTGTTTTAGAATAAAATATATAAGTAATTAATGTATTTCTTCTCAGTGAGATTGTGAAAATCAATATAATAATTTGGTGTTTTTTTTTCAAGGTTAAAAGACCTGTTTTCAACCAATCTAAAACAACAAGTAACTTTTTCTTTAACCAAGGTGACTTAGAAAAAAATCAACCCCGTTACCCCAACAAAAACAAATAAACGCTTGTCCCATGAAATTTTAGTAAGTAAATGATACATTACTAGTCCAACTATTAGTATATCTGATTTCAACTTAGAAATAGATGGTCCACTCTCAAAGAAATTCGAAGATACCAAAAGGGCAGACAGAAATCGTTAAGTCGGACGACAGACAAGACATGGCCAACAAAATGAAACGAAAGACAAACATAGAAAACACAACACTACACTGAAAACTAAAGCTGGAGTAACAGGAACCCTACATAAAACAAGGGTGAGATCAGGTGGTCCTGGAAGTTTAAGCTTTTTCTGCTCCACTAGTGACACCCGTCGTGTAACTCAATAGTCAAAGCCGGTGTATAGTCACAATCGATGTTAGTCACAACCTCTATATGAACGGATTTGTATTCATGACAGTCGGAAGATATCCATTGTTATCTGTGAATCTTTACATTAAGGTACATATATATTTAAATCCTTTTGAACCGGACCCAAAACTATACCATATTCTCCACTTATAATTTAAAACAAGGTCTTATATAATTAACCAATTATTGTTATTTTTGTTGTTAACAGGGGACCCATGCTCAAGCAATCCATGTGTAAATGGTACATGTGTTCGCTTAAATCAAACATTTTCCTGTTCATGTGATCCATGTAATACGGGAAAATACTGTGATATTGGTAAGATCATAGCAATGTGATATTGGTAAGATCAAGTGAATTAGCTTACTAGCTTAGAGGTCGTAAAAAGCTTCCCGTGTTTGAATTGTATGCTCTTAATTATTTTCGGTACTGGAATGTATTTTAGAAAGATGTTGTTTACATCTTTTCACTATATTGTTTGGTAAAATTATCTGATTCTTATCTTAAAGTTTGGCTTGTTTGTGTTATTTACGTACTGGACTGCATTTTTCGTTTTGGACCATAAAACATTAATTCATAAAGTTTGACTGATCCTCCTACTTTGGCTCTCAGTAAATACGCATTAAGCAATGGAATGTTAAACATTTTGAATCAAGTAATGAGAAGATTATTCTTAAAGTAATATAACTATACGAACTATTTCCAAAACGCATATTTGATGAAGATTAAACTGGATTCACGTGGCAAAATATGCCTATCTACAACAATGCCGAAACGGCAAAAGTTATATCTTAATCAAGCGGTTCCAATTAGCAGAAATGATTTATTTTTTGTTTTAAATGCAAATTAATAGCATTGTTAAAATCTTTTTATTTTTTTTTGTATTTGAAGAACACTCGAAACCTATCAAAATATACAACTAAACCACCATTTAACAAATTCACTTTACACTGAATTTATCTATTGCCCTTATGTTTTCTCCAACCTTGCATGAATTGGTTAAAGCGGTCCGAAATCAGATATTGTGATGAATTGATATCTTCAACGTCAAATATTAAGTCTTTGAGGGAATTAGTCAGCTAACATACCAATTGATTCAGAAAAAATGTGATTTATTGTACAACGGTTAATCAATAGCGATATTAACATTTAGAAATGGAAAGGACAAATCATAATCAGATGAAACAAGTTAAAAAAGTGAAACACGTAGAATCCCGCAATTACTGGTATGAACTTAAATGTTTAGAATTACTTACCAATGTCTACTCACCATGTTGCAAACTTCCTTTGAATAATAATAACGCAACTTTATTGTTGTATCTTTTGTACGAATAAGTATATTGAACAGCCCCAGTCATTGTGTTTAAAATATTTCAGATTTCTGTAGCACAACTTTCAGACCGTTAACAACATCAAGAACAATGTCAACTTCTTTCAAAACGATGCAAAGAACAACTTCATTGACCCCAACTACAAGTCCAACACCAATTTTAAGTTCAATACCAATGACCACCACGACGCTATTTTCGCCATTAAGTAAAACCTCGTTAGTAGTTTCTACTACAACAGCTCTTATTTCAAAATCGTTAACGACAGTGACAATTACACCAACTACAAGAGCTCCTGGTTCAAAACCGTTAACAACAGTAACAACTTCAAGAGCTTCAACTGTATTACCTGTGCAGAGAAAATCATTAACTACCCCAAAAATGTCAGGATCGACTGCAACATCGTTTCCTGCATCAGAGATAAAAACATCTGGTGAGGCTTCATTATGATCAGTTGTCTAATTGAAGTAGACTGTCTAGATTCTGGTCGTCAAATTTGACTTAAAATTTTATGTTCATTGAAAGAAGAAAAAAAAAACAACAAAAAGAGTTTTGTTTTAGGATACCAGATGTAATTTCTAAAGCTCTTTGTTGATTAAAACAGATCAGTTCTATTTCTGGTGAGTCCAGTGCAGATTACCCATGTGAGAGATCAGAAGTGCATAGTCCAAAGAGACCACACAAATTTGAAACAGACATAGAGATAAAACGAAAACCAAGTAACCACGAACTTCTTAACAAAACAGGAGTGGGATCAGGTGTTCTAGAAGGGTAAGCATCCCCATGGAATCCTTAACGTCAAAGTTTCGATGTCAAATCAGGAGTGTTAATTTGTGTCAAATCCGGAAGTAATCGTACGAAGGGTAAGCATCCCCTGTCTTGCGCGCAACATCCGTGGTGGTAACGTCAATCCAAGATGAGTTCAATTTATTTTTGTATTACCGGTAAAAGGTCCATAACTTGTTGAGATACACTGTTACCATACGGATCAACCAATTTGCCAGGACGATCATAAGATTGGATGTATCCTTGTTGTGGTAATTTATGCGACAACAGTAATGCTCTCTTCAGAAAATCCTGATGCTTGGAACAGGCAGGGTATCGAACCAACTGCGAAACATAAAAGCCGTAAGCAGGGGAAGCAGTAATATTGCCACATAAATAAGGGAAGTTTACAATAGTAAAGTTGAAGTCATCCCGTTTGCCGTAAATCTTAGAGACAAGTTTTCCCTCTTGGCCAATTTCTAGGAAAAATTATGGGAAGTTTAAATACGAAAGTTGAAGTCATCCCGTTTGTCGTAAATATTAGAAACACGTCTTCCCTCTTGGTCAATTTCGAGGAATTAATCTAGGTATGAAGCAGGGTTTGTTGAATCTGTGGTCTCCTTAATTTTTAGTTCACTGGGATATACCGGTATTTGGTCGAGCTGTTCACTGAACCTAGGATTCTTCAATGAAAACACATCATCGATATAGCGAAAAGTAAAATTGAACGATCTGGGCGATTTCTTCTTGTTATTTAGCAGGAGTCCGTTCTTGAATGAAATCTGCTTCATACCAGTACGACAAGTAGGGCCGCACAATTTGTGCCCATCGGAATGCCAAACGGTCTGTTGAAAAACTCGCACAACAAATTCTACAAAAATGTTGTCATTCAGAAGTTCAGCATTCTGAGAATAAGTTTAAACCTTTGAACAATATTAACAGTGCAACCTTGTAAGGTAAGGTTGTGTTTTGGTTTCATTAAAAGTTAAATTCTATAATTATTTTTAAATATTGCATGGGTTCAAATTAATGATCTTATGGTAAACCTTTAATAAAGAATAACAGTTTGTAAGCAGTCGTTGTGCTATTTGGTTTCAGAAAATATAGCCATTTTGTGAATATTTAGATTTTTACACAATCTCCCCTCATTTTGGCTACAACTTTGATGACGCAACGATGTCTAGTCAACATCGTCAGTGATTTTGCTTTTTTGGTTTATTTTTAAAAGAAGAAGTGTAAAGATGTCGTTTTAGTTTGTCTATTGTTGGCATTTATCTTTTTAAAAAGGTTACATCAAAAATAACATGTGTACGTGATCTGTTTAATTTGTTTTTAATCACTTAAACGGTCGTAAGCAACCTTCTTAAACAGGGTCAACTGTATAATGAAAAACAATTTGAAGTGTGAAATAAGGCTTCTTTTTGCTATAAGTTTTTATCTTATTAATCTAACATACATAAACTTAGTACCAAGATATACGATTAAAGAGACGATTTTGATTTTAAAATTATAAATTTTCCTTACCTATGCAGCAATATCCCAACATCTCCTGCATACGGT
>JAULBM010042344.1:0-10759 GCA_032357055.1 Geukensia granosissima | reverse complement strand
AATATCCATGACGACTGCAGTAAGTCTGTACATACTTGAATTAGGATCTGTAACAGGTGTATCCAAACATGATTTATTAAGCACTTTTCTTGGCAAATTCGGGATAAGGTGATTTTCCAATGATTGTAACGTCATTCTGTAGTTCTTGAAGGTAGAACAACATGAATTTTCAACAAGCAAATTAAAAATCCATGAGGTATGCGATTATATAAAACTTTTTAATTGAGCTTCTTTTCTCGATGTTATGCCCTAAAATAATGACAATCAAGTATTTGAATTCCCAAAAAAGTATCCATTTGTTGGAATTATCAAATTGGAAAAACAAAAACTGTATTTCGGTGAATGTGTTTTACCGATCCAGAAAAGCTTTTATACTTTATTACTTGAAACGGTTTTCTGGAATCTACTGTATTATAAAATCTCATTGTTGCTTGTAAATGATCCAGTCGCATTCAAACTTTTATTTTTGAAAACCCATGACATTTGGTTTCTCATGCACTCAATCTAACATTACACATTTCTATGTAAAGATATGGATATGTAACCATAGTTTTCTTAACTAAGTTTATGGTTTATTGATTGCTTCGTAAGTGCTTAACATCACTTCAGTAGAATATCTTAAACAAAACTTAAAGTAAGATACTTTGTGCAAAAATTAGTTTTGTCTAACTGGTGTTATCAAAAACGAAAACTGTAAAAAAAAAAACACACAAGACAGAGAAAACCAAACGGTTTATTTGTTCACCATTTTTTTCAATTGATAAGGTCGATTGTCGTGTTTCATGAATAGTTTCACACATTTCGGGGTGTTTTGGTAATGGGACCTGTATATTTAAATTCGACTGTCATTTGGTGGATGGGTGTCCCATGGACAATCATGCCACATTTTCTATTTTTATATTATTTTAAAACGCACCACAGATCAAATCAACTTATACCAGTTTGAGTTCAACATTTCATATGACAAAAACTAAAACACCAAACAATTACAAAAAAGCAAATAAAGAGAAACAAAAAACATTATGTTTGATTAAACTGCGTTTGGGTAACTCGTAACTGTTATTAGCCTTTTGGCTATTGTCTTGAAAACTTTATAGATTTAAATAAAAATGAACTGCTTAAAACAGAAGTGGTCGATTTATTGATTTGTGGTATAAGTCTTCATGTTCAGAACGATATTGTCAATACCAGAGAATCCCCAATCATTAGAATGTCCTTCACTGAATACAACATTTCCCTAGACCGGAAATAAGAATGCCTCCTAGGGCTTAACGGATGTTCCAGTTTTTTGTGAAAATTAATTAGCAAACTCGAAACGTTTCCACGATCAGGGTTGTAGTTTTAACAAGAAATGACAAATTGCATAGGCTTTCCTTTAATAGTTTTGAAGTGTGTCGCATGTTACCGCCGCCATTGCAAGAATATGTCTTTAGAGTTATTGTTTACATATCAATTTGCCGGTGGTTATATTTCATGTATTAATTTTTTTCGAAAACATTTTTTTTTATTCTTCACGTACCATCATTTGCATAATAAATGACCATTTTGCCTAATCTCATGTACAAAGTTTCTATAATAATCTTAGAAAATGAGACATAAGATAAGTAAAAAAAAGATCAAGTTCAACATAGAAATATGTTAAATTTTCTCAAATATATTAATACATACGTTCTCATCCCAGTCATTCATCGAAATGTAATACATAAACTTGTCCTAGACAAGTTTATGTATAAAGATTATAAAAAAATCTTCTAATGTAATTCTGAAAATAAAGTTTTTTCAATGAAAATGTGGCTTTTTAATCTCTGAAAATATCTAAAATTGAACACTTGGTTAAATGTACCGGTGACAACCGTATAGATAAATGCAAAAACTTGCGAATAGCCAATTGGCCTTATTGCTGAATGTGTGGATATGCCATTTATGAAAGATAAACTAATAAGAAAATTCAATATCTTAAGAAATCCTGAACATTTAAGCACTTTGTTTTTATCATATCAAAAATTTTCAAACGTTTAACATGTTCCAATATATTGTAGGGAATTCCTATGAAGACGTCGTTCATATTTCATCAAGTTATCTCTCAGCGTTTGAACCAAATCACAAAAATACTAGAGAAACTAGTACCGGGGCACCTTAACTCACCCTGGTTTTTGTAGAGTTCGTGTTACTCAAGCTTCAGTTTTCAATGTCATGTTGTGTTTTCTATTTTTGTCTTTTCATTTTATTTTGTAGGCCAAGGTCTTATCGGTCTTCCTTCTTAACGATTTCTGTCTGCCTCTTTGTTTTCTCCGAATTCCTTGTATTCCTATCGAAACAATTAAAACAGAAGCGTAACCAAGAGGAATACGCTCCATCATGCATGTACAATACAAGGAATGAACCTTTCTGCAAATGTTCAGGGGTAAAAAAAAACTGTAAACAATAACCACTTTATGTAAAACAATTGTGATAAATGGCATCTCAGACAAGTCGTAATTAGCCTTGTGAAATAAAATACATTGTAAATTTATCTCTTTTGCTAGGAGATTAAATAACTTCCTATGAGTCCTATGATTCAAAAGATATAATACCTTCTTATTCTAGTATCTTTTTTGATAATAATAAGAAATACAGTCTCTGCGATGAGATGACGTGAAACCATCAAAGTGAAATAGAAAACTGCGATCTAAATAGACGTTTTTAAAAAAAATACAGAAGCTGATGAAAATGTCACAGTTTACAGATTTCATTAAGACCTTTCGAAATAGATGGAATCCCTATACATTTGCCTCGATTACCGACTTGCAACAGGCTAAAAAATAATGTTAAAATAATAAAATAATAATTGGTTTTAAACTAGTTTACTTGCAGATCCTAGCATTTAATGTTTCGTTCACATTGACATATAATGCGCATTGAAAACGGTTTTCGTGTCAACACGTCAACAATTAGCAATACGCATCGAAAACGTTTCATTTAACATGCATTATCCAAAACGTGTTTTATAATGCGCATCGAAAACGCATTTGAAGAAACACAAATACGTTTCGAAAACATTTCAGTTTGATTCGCATTCGATAAGGTGCATCTAAAACGTATAACGTGTGAACTCAGCATAAGTTTTCCGTCGTGGAGAAATGAAATGTGTAAAGCAGACAATACACATTGTTAAATTCAGACCTGGCCTCGATTTGCCCAGACTGTATGCTTATAAACCGTTGTACTTCGATTAAGAATAAGGGACTTGGGGACTTAGTTGTTCACAGCGCTAAATAATTGTGCAGTAAAGCAGCTGAAAACACTTGGACGTCATTTCTATTAAGACGTCACAATACACATATCACTTAAATCTTGTTTCTAAATGAGACCATCCCATGACCCTGGGACAATCTCAACGTTTCTGGCCAATTCCGGCATAGGTAATGCTCGGTTTCAACCTCGAATGTATGATAGATTCATAAATAAAGTAAAACGTATTCCAAATCGAGAACTGCATTTAGGCTTCCATGAAAACAAGACGCGACACACACAACGCCAACCAAGTCAGTCACAGTAACAGACATAATTCAATATCATAAAATTTTCAAATTTTCAAATTAAAGCTCTTACAATTCCCTTTACCTTTGCTGGCTATATGTTTGCCTAACAGAGTGCCAGTGTTATTTTTTTTAAAAATTTTACCGACTACTGTGTAACGTTTCGCCGGTAAATGATTGTTTGACGTTAAAATGATTACAAACCGACGTCACGTTTTGCCGTCAGAAAAACCATAGTACTGTGGTGACTTAGATTTATTCCTTGACGATGAATCGGCGCTCCGTCACTGAAAGCAGTGCAGCTTTGGGACAATGATCGACAATGTGGCACATAACTCGTTAAGTTACATGTATAGGTAGCGAAGAGATGTGCTACTACACTTCCTTTTATCCTTGTACAAGAAAATCCACACATTTAAATGTCCGTTATATCGGGTGTGAAGCCTTAACACATTCGTAAGGTGGATTATTTTCCGGCAAAAAAATGTTAAAAATAACAGCATATTCTTCCACGTGATACATCCGAGGCTTTCTTTAAAAAACATAACTGAACTAGAATTATTTGGTAACCGAATTCACGTAGATACTCTTATGTAGGATGATGATGTTAAATATATACGAAAGACACACGTGTTAAGTGTGGTCACTGACTTTCTTGTTTACTGTCTGTACTCAACCTATTTACAACAAAGACAATCTGAAGATATCATGTCTATCATTTTATGAATATAGTCAATTCCTGTGATCGCACCGAATTCTTTTTAATATGCTATATTGTCAAAGTTACGTCATCTTAATATAAGTGTTTCATGGATCAAATTAATTGCTGGAAAAAGTCAGTCATCGCAATTCATAGGTATAAAATTATACGAAATGTAATTAACATTTTATGAAAAGGCAATTTAGAGATGAAACACCATCTGAAAAAGCGAAGATTAATACTTCGTTGGACAATTCCTTTTTTGAATATAAATGACTTGTAACGTCGATAGAACGGCCCTGATAAAGCATATCTTCCTTCTCTTTGATATTTTCTGTAGAATTCGAATACAGACTACTTATATTGTGATTTAATCAATACCATGGGTTGCTACTCCATAAATATATGTATTGTTTCCAGGAATTTTCCATAAATCAAAGAATAGGCTTTTTTACATTACGATGAAGTTTTTCCTATAACTCCACCACTGCAAGCATAATGACAGGTTTCTAAAATGAAAACAATTTTTGTCCTACATCCTGTCGATACTTTTTGATTTTGGCACTTGTACAATACCTCGTCTCTTTTGGCTATTAATGATATTTTTACAAAAAAGGTGTTGTAATTTATGTCTTTGTCTTATGTTTAGAGAACAAGTCTTGGTATTATCTGTGTTCGACATGGGTCTTAATGTTAGATACATCGAGTAATTTTCGAGGTTGGCACATCTTGTTCCCCCTTGTTTTAGGGGAGGGTTGAGTCCCAACAAACAAGTTTAATCCTAATACATCCTTATATTCCTTACGAAAGAGAATTACATATATTCCAATAGATGAAGTTGCATTATTATAGTAAAAAATAAAACTTAAATCGTTTGACTTTGGAACCACGTGTATCAGGGCAGATTTACAGACGGTCGTCAGGCCTTAAGAAGTAACAGATTTTGAGTTGTGGCTTTTAACGTGTACTTTTAAATATTTGAAGAGTATTTATGTCAAAAAGAGTACTCGAGGACTACAATTATAAGAGGTTTTTAAAGTTTCAAGGGTCATTGCAAGAATATTCCAGCCAGTATTGATTTTCTTCGATTATAACACATCATATCACACAATACTAAAATGCTTTAAATGTTTTATTGCATTTCCAGACTACTATCCTCATTATAATGCATCATAAAAGTTTCATTTCGGGTTCGCGAATTGTTTTTATACGTGAAGGGATTTTGGTGTTAACATATCAATTTTATTGCAAGCGAATCCATGACTTTTTTCGTTTTATAGGCATATATATGTAAAGCCCTACAACAGACGCTCTCGGTTTTCTTGTGGCCATAAAAATTTATATACACCTCACAAAATTAATAAGTTTACAGTAAACAGCCCTTTTGAAAAACTCGAAAGCAGAAAGTTAAAAGGGGCGTTTTGATTTGATAATGCTCTAGGTGCAAAATGATTTATAATAAAGAAAAATACTGTACTTCCATAGTGCGGTATACTGAAAAACTGATCGGCACGTGCTCTTGTCTGACAAATGGAATTTTACGCTAAATGTAAATTATTATTAAAGATGTACATGTAATAATGGTGAAATATCGCCCCTCGTACAATACTGATTCCACTCAGAAATTTCTGTAATTTTATATCTTCTCTGGAAAACATTTACCAATATTCATGCAAGAACCTTGTAGTACAGAACATTTTAGATGTTAAAAAATGCTTATATGAGGCAAAAACTACCAAACATTCCCTACCAAAAGACCAGGTCGACTTTTTTGTCATCCATCTTGAAGATGACCCCAGGCGTAATAGAGACGTCAAATTTGTTACAATCCAAAAGATGTTAGTGGTGTTATCTTTGTCTTTATTGAATATTAATAGCAATATTTTCGACCATACTAAAGCTAACAATTGTTAAGTTTAATTCCCTGTTATCGTAATAAAAGTAGTCAGGTTGAGTTGATTCAATTAAGGTATTCAGACTATAATTAAACACGTGATAATTGAAAATTACCGGATTTTTCTAGAGAAACCCAAATTGATACATCGGACATGTCGGAAAAATACTATTAATTTACAGTAAATATTTTGATATTTAAAACATCTTTATACATAATTTTTCTATTTAGAAACATTATAACTTTAAAAATTATTAAAGAAAATCCCATTTTTTTTCTAAATTGATAAAAAATAAAAATATTTGACCACCATTTTTATTATGGTCCGGATCTCTTAATATCAACTTAACAAGCTAAACGTCTGTGATATACCGTGTTAACCATTTTCAGAAATTGAGCCAAGTACGTAATCTTAAACATCAACAAATCAATAGAAATTTCATTAATACGTTTATTACTCCGATGATGAAGACTTAGTTATTATTGTTCGGCTTTTTTCACAATCATCCAAAATTGGTGCGGTAATACCCTGTAGCAAAGTTCTTGACATGTATCCGCGGATACAACTTTGGGCCACACTTATGCTAAGAAAAGTATAATTCTAATTATTATTTACGAATACACGGTACTAAGATTGGATTTTACTTATGTAGTATGTCTTGTTAGTCAAATACACCATGGAGGTATAATGAATACACCAAGTATACAGGAAGAAAAAAATGTTGTAGACAAAAAGAAAAACAAAACCACGAAACGGTATTCCATAACGTCCCGGGTAAATCCTTAACATAAACAACGTCAACTAGATGTAGAAAATCGCAAATGGGGGGTGAGGGTGGTTGGTGGCAAATCACTCAACTAATTTAACCACACCACATGTCTCATGTGCCTTTCCTTAGTAATTTTCGTCATTGGTTTGTATTTATTTTTTATATATTTTCATGTATATATATATATGGAAAGATCTTTAATACTATTAAGGTAAGAGCAATATTATTTTGCGTATTTTAGAGATTTCATAAGTTGTATTCCACACTTGTTGATATTTACACCATATCTTTTTCATATGGTAAAGGAAAAAGAGTTTAGATTGATAAAGGTTAAAGCAATATTTGTGATTTAACACAGGCGCATTTAATCCCAAATATACCATAACGATAGTTGTAAAAGGCCCCGAAATACAAAATGTGAAATTATTCATAAAATGTTGTCATCTTTAATATCTCATTTAAAAAATTAATATTAAACAAACAAACGTAATGCTGATAGATATGTTACACTAAATATTTCCTCCTTTTTTAAATATCTAGTACCATATTAAATTAAATTACAACTCAAACCACTTTCAAGTTATTTTCTGCTTTTATTATTGAATAGTGTTAATGAAGAAAATTATGTCCTTTCTTTTCTTTAATATCTGACCCTATAAGAAAATGGTATTTCCTGGTCATATATATGTTTACTTTAATGTGTTACAGAAACTGAAAGTGGAAAAAAATCACATTTAGGATTGAAACAAGGAAGACATGGCCCTGTAGTTTAGAATGTACTTTAGAAGATTAACTTAATTAAAATTTGCTACGAAATTTACTCTGATAAAATCACTTCTATACGCATTTTAAAATGAATTTACTTAAGCATACACTATATTAATCAAGGCATAAATCTCCAATTGATATGCAGACCTACAGAGTTAGATTCAATGCGCAGAGATGTAATATATATTTTTGCAAGAATTAAACTGGCAGGCATCCCCGAGCATATTGTTTAGCTGGTGAACTAAAACGATTCAAACAATATTCATCATATCATTGCAAAAGTTCCTAGCTCTGCCATGTTTGTTGAAATGACCATCGGAATTTTCAAATTCAACATCCAACACTTCTTGAGAACATCTTCCATGGCATCAACTGTTAGTTCAAATCAAATTTCACTCACTAAATATCCTAAAAAAAACTATTTTGCCATGCCATAAATACACGGCGTCTTTCTTGATATCACTGAGATTCGTCGACATTGACCTCCAATTTTTCAACATTGTCATATTGTTTAAGAAGTTTGTGAAAGACATGTTGGTCTATTATTTATAAAAATGGTAACATGTATTAATAATGATTTTTTGAAAGCTTGGATGGATTTTAAACAGCCAATTCTATATTATATCCTATATATCCTGACCATACATCATAAAAACTGGATGCTAAACCGTGCACGAATGTTTGATATCTTTGCATTTGATAAAGTTGAAATGACGGCATTGTATTCTGATGAAAAAAGTTAACAGAATTTCTTTCATGTTCCAACGGAAATCTAGTCAATAGCTTGACACGAACACATTTTCTATTTTTGCCCCCTATTCACTGATAAAAGTTTATCCAAAAAAGATGTTGATAGCTTGTATCTGGTATATATTTCATAATCTTTACTTTAAATATCTTAAGATTTTAACGTTCCTAGTCCGAAAAAAGTCATTCAAATACATTCTTGGATACACAAACGGCAAATTTTCAAACATGCCAGTTCTTCTGGTGGAATCTGTAAAACATGTTTTTTATCCGAAAACGTTAAGCTCTATTCAAAATATACACATGATCATAAATATGAAATATTGAAATTGTCTGAGTCAATAATTCAACTTTGAAGACTTACTTGCAAAAACTATGAGCCAGAATGCCAAATCTCATTATGTAACTTCAATCTACAAAAGTGTCCGATTTCCGATTTTTGACCGATGGCTAGTTCAATGAGTTATAAAACCTACATTTTTGTGAAAAAAATGCTTATTTTGCATTCCGAATAGAATCCTTTCAAATATTTTATTCATCCAATTTTATTATTAATATCCTCTAATGTCATCCTGCAAGCGTAATCTGCCATCTACTTAAAAGAATTTTGTTTGAGAAAGTCATACCTATTTCTAATGTAAAGTCCAAAATTCAATTTTTAAAAGTTCAAATAATTTTGTATTTAAAGTTTCTTTCTATCTCTTCCCCATTTTGAGATATTAGCAAAAAATCTCAATTTCGACCCCGAAAAGAGTTTTCAGACTCTAGGTCCATAAAAGTTGGTCCGATACTTTTGGACCTAGTATACCAAATGAAGATCTTGGTAAGACACCAATTTCTCCATTACATGTTATCAGCTATCTACTACTGTTTTTCAGATATAATCAAATATACATGGTAGCTCTGGATTTTTATTATGTTGCCAAGGACTTTAAACCTTGGCCTAGATGTCATATTGTAGGTTATATTTAATTGAAAGTATTTCAATTTAAAGTTTCTTTTATTTCTTTCCCTTTTTGAGATATTTACAAAAAAACTCAATTTCGGACCCGGAAAACAGATATCTAACCCTAGGTCCATAACGGCTTGTCCAATATTTTTGAACCCAATAAACCAAATGTAGATTTTGGTAAGACACATATTTTCTCAGTTAAATGTTGTCAGCTATCTATAACAGTTTTTGAGATATAATCAAAAATATATGGTTGCTAGGGATTTTCATCATGTTGCTAAAGACTTTGAATTTGGCCTTGGCGTCATATTGTAGATCATATTCAGTTGAACATTTTTGCAATTTAAATTTCTTTCTATGTCTTTCCCTTTTCTGATATATTTCCAAAAAAACCCCAATTTCGGACTCTGAAAACAGTTTCCGACCCTAGGTCCATAATGGTCGGTCCAATAATTTTGGACCCAACACAACAAGTGTAGACACACATTCTTAATTACACGTCACCAGCTATCTATTACAGTTTTTGAGATAGACCAACCTAGAGGTTCAAGGCCAAAGGTCAAGGTCATAGATAACCTTTGATCTTGATAAATATAAATGTACCATAGTACTCCTAAGTCGTTTGATGGTGGTCCCAGGTCTCTACCACCTATGGTTATGGGCTTTCAACACTTAACGAAGCACATCAAATGTTGGTAGGGCAATAACTCCCATTACGACTCGTTGAATTTCTTCGACCGAAATAAAATGGATCACCGTCAAGTGACACCGAACATTTTTTCCCTTTATATTTGATCAGCTATCTTTTACGGTTTCTGAATTGTTACGATAACAAAGTTTTCCGCCTTTTGGGAGATAACTCCGTATCGGAAAAAAAATTGACTAGAAACGTAACATCCGAATAGTCCTTTACTGTAGGATACTTGTCACAAAAAGCCATTAAGACATGTCGCGAACTGTCAAATATTTTTGAAAGTTGGCGGAAGAAGAATAAAAATAATAGTTATAATCAGACGAAATACAGTAAGGTCTTCCCGAAGGATCGGGAAAGACTTTAATAAATAAGATTTGACCTGTTTTTATTTAGAATAAACAACAGGCATACCTGCACTTAAACAACAAAACTTATTTTTCTTTTCGTTTCCACTTTTTCCAGTTTCATCGAATATATCGTAAAAAGCCCACTGGGTGTCTATAAATTGAGATATGGACTCACCTGAACTACAAATACCTGTGAATATTTACTTGCAGCTTATTTTGTACTCTTTTTGTTCATTGTCAAAAGTTGACTGATGCACAAATATAACAAACGTATAATATTAGCCAGAATTATAATTATTATTACATAAGGATTTTATTAGAATATTATCATTGGATGAAATGCTGTCACATGACAATCTATAAATATTG
>JAULBM010042334.1:0-10759 GCA_032357055.1 Geukensia granosissima | reverse complement strand
GAAATGTAATTACATATGTTAAACGGAAACCGATACCGGACTCGGAAAGACAAAAATTCCGGATTTCGCTATTACCGTTTTTTTTTTCCTTATAAAAACAGCGATTGTGGAAGGTTTTCGACAGACGCAGGGGTGCCTGAGAAGCTAAAATTTATTTTTTCATGGCCTTAAAAGTATGCCCCAAATTTGTTTTACATGAAAAATTCTCCCAAAATTGAATTTTTTTTTTTACATTTTTTAGAGAAAATACCAAGTGCATGAAAGAACAAAAAAAATATTGACATGTTGTAGTTTATCCATATTAATAATCTGGGAAATTTTCTGTAGAAAAGGGAGATGTGGTATGATTGTCAATGAGACAGCCATCTAAAACATGTATTACAAACTTCTCAATAATGATGGCTTGGTATCCACACATAATGACAAGCTGTAAAGACCCAAAAATAAAATGATGATATTGGCCAGGAAAACTTACAATATAAGTAGGTCTTCAAGTGTCCCTATATTTCCTATAAAATCCCTATCTTTTAGAAAATTCCCTAAAATCCCTATATTTTTGTTCAAAATAGCCCTTTTCACTATATTAACCCTATAAATTAGAATGAATTTGTAAAAAAGTTAAAATATGGAATTTTATGTGTACATGTTCCATCTGCAAAAGTTAGATATGCATCTGTCGAGGTTTTCCTTATTGGCATTCTGTAGTGCAATCATTTTCAAGACGATTAAAGTGTGTATACTTTGTAAAAAAGACACTGGTAAGCATCTCTATTTTTACCACGCAAGTAATTATGTATTCTTATGCTATATTTAGAAGAAAAGTAGCAAAATAGAGGGGAAAGATCCCTATAATATCCCTGTATATTATGAAATTTTCCCTATTTGTCAAAAAATTTGGCCCTATGAATTGCCCTATTTTTGGGTCAAAAGGCACTTGAAGGCCTGTATAAGACAAGTAACACTTTCTCATAAAAAAAAACATTATCACTGAATAACAGGTTCCTGGCTTGGGACAGGCTTCTAAAGAATGTGGGAGGTTTAAACATCAAACATCTCCTAAACCTGGAACTTTTGTGTTTCAGAATGACATAAAACAAACTTAAAAAACCAAATTTATAAGATATAACTTTTTAAATTGATACATAGTAACAAATACAAGTGAAACAAGAGACAACAAGATGTACAGACCTCAAAAAAGAACTCATTTTCCCGACAGCTGGTTCAAACACTGTTGTTAACAAAACTGGTTCACCCAAGCAACCACATCAATAAAAGCACATCCAGTTGGTCCTTGCATGCATTCAATATTTTCACATCATAAGACAACTATAATATAATTAAAAACCAACTTTTTTCCAAGAAAACACTAAAAAGTTTCATAGGAACAACAACATAACTGTACCATCATAATTTCCTGTTTATTCTTTTAGTATAACCTCATTTCTCAAAGTGGTAATAGAAAATCTTGAAGTAAAAAATACAAAATTGTGTAGAAAATTAGGCCCTTATTGAACTTTGACTTTTTGAACTTGCATTCTCAATTTTATTCATGACTGTACCTCTTCTTAGGCATGCCGAGAGGTAAACTTAGAAGATGCAATGATACTTTTTTTTACAAAATCTTCAGTATTTTACCAATAAATCAATAATTTTCAGCTAAACAAGAAGATGATGAGATGGTATGTCAGATTGTTTATGTCTTTTATCAGATGATATTCCATGAATCAACCAGAGAAGTCATCATCAAAGATACTCGTATCCTTAGAAAAATTATTATCTTGACATGCCTATTGAGGAAAATTTTCATTCAAACAAACATGGCACTGCTGAAGTGAATACAGTATCCCTCATATTTATCACTCCAGGCTCTTTAAGCACCCTTCTGCTAGAAGAAGCCTTTCCAATATAATTCAATAATTATTTGAATTCCTAATTGCCCCCTCAAACTCCTGCTATCACAAAGCGTCACAAGATCAAATATCAGAAAATTCTTTTATGGTATCTAATAATAATTATCATTTAATTATCGGAATTTTTTACATTTTTTTTTTGCCCTTGTTGTTAGAAGACTTGAACATTTACCCTTGTCTATAGTTATTTACATACTGTAAATTCAGAAATTATTGCGTGCATTTATTATTGCAAAACTTGCGATACTGGTGATAATGCAAGTTTTAATATTGCGATTAAGTTAATGCTTTAACAGAAAACAACAAGCAAAATTTCAAATGCAAAATCTAATTATTGCGATTTGCATCCAGTCGCATTATTGGCAAGAATAAAAACATTGCAATAATTTCTGAATTTACAGTATTAACTGTAAACCATCTTTTTATGGTATGCTGTTAACTTTCATGACAATAGTGGTAGACTTAAAAAATCAGAAAAGTTTTTATCAATGAATATAAGGTAATTAAATTCCTAACAGAAAAGAAAATCTGAATATACATGTTAATTTAATATGACATTTACCAGAAGAGAGGTCCTTTTTTATATCTGTAAATCTAAACTTCCGGAGCACCGGAACTCACTCTGGTTTTTGTAGGGCTCGTGTTACTCCAGCTTTTAGTTTTAAGTGTATTGTTTTGTGTTATATGTTTGTCTTTCGTTTCATTTTGTTGGCCATGGTCTTGTCTGTCTTCCGATTTAACGATTTCTGTCTGCCCCTTTGGTATCTTCGATTACCCTATAAAATTTATCAAATAATGTTTTACAGAAACAAAATGCGAATGCTACTAATGAGAGGCTTGTCCTTGAAATGTATATATAGCAGAGCAAATTTCACTATATTTATTCAATATTGATAGCCACTTATTTTGAAACTACTGGGACAATGCTTTCTGGTAGACCAAAGATCTCAAACGGTTTTCAACGGATCAGTTGTCAGACTCATTCGACATGAAATTGATCAAATAATGTTTTACAGATATATGTTGCATTTGTTTTAATTCTAAAGCACTAAAAATACGTGACCTATTAGTTGTCCATTAGGCTTGATTTGGCTTCCTATTTCGATTTTCTTTGATTTTATTGCTTCTTTTAATATGATAATAATGCAACTGATGAGAGGTTTCTCCTTAAAGTACAAAGAGCAACTGAATATACCTAAGTTTTTGTAGGATTCTAGCTTTAGTTTCTACTATGGTGTCTTCTGATTTAAAGATTTCAGTCTGTCCGAGCTGTAAAAACCGTTTAATAAAATGTGATGAAATTCTAATGTAGCAATAATGGACAAAATAAGTGTACAAGGATTAGGCTGCCGTATTTGCAGCATTTATTCCATTTCCTTTATTTTTACAATTCATTAAAAGTATGTCTTTTTTAAGTGCTTTGTGGGGGCAGAAAAAAACGTTTCCCCTTGTTTTCCTTCTTGTTTATTTTAATCGTGATCTTCTTTTTTGAAAATATTGCATAAACAAGGCCTGAAAGTATCTGTACTATATTTTGTTCAGTTTTGGCTTGTGTGCATTATTTTGGCATTGTCCGGAAATGAATGATTTTAATTTGGACTAACATTGCTTTTGTCCCTAGCGGTCCTGATGAAAGTAAATCCAGAAAGTGTATCGCGTGCAAATGAATTAGTTAAAAATTTAAATAAGAAATCTGGAATTTATTCCATATCCTTTATTTTTATAATGTAAAACAAGAAACACTTATGCATTATTCACGTTTCAATATGGTATCTAGCATTCCTACTTTTATAAACCTAATTTTTGATACGATTTTGAACAAAATTTGATATTCTGTCATATGTCCACAACTTTACTCGTAAACCCTGCTTTAACAACCTTTATATTTAAAGCTCGGTAGTAAAATTCTAACACCATTTACTAGTTTAATTAGGTTATATAGAGTTTAACATTTTCTTATTGCTTGCAAAGTTCGAAATAAAATAGAATTATTTTAATATGGATGATAAGCTTGCCTATACAACCCTGTAAAGGGCCATAATTGGTTCCGGGTGAAAACCGTTGCCCTTATAAATGATTCTAATCCTTGAAATGTGCATATAACATACGAAAATTTTCCATACTTATTTTAACATTGGTAATTTTGTATTTTGATACTTTTTTATCAATAAATAAGTCCAGATGAAAGACTAATAGGGCATGAGTTTTAACCCATATTATTTTAGAGAAATTCCCATAATAACCTTGTAAACTCCTAGAAATAACGAAAAAGGTTATATTCCCTGTATTTGACATGGTAGATGTCCTTATAGCTCAATTTGGCTGTCTATTTTGATTTGTTTAGGAACTTTATTTCAAAATGTTTGATCATCATTCATTTATTAATGCTACTGACTAGAGTAACGCTACTTATTTTTTTATAAGCTTATACGGCATTGCCGAAAAGCTATATTTAATCAATATTGTCAGACCAATATAAAGAAATTCCGACTGAATCCTCAACTGCACAAATTGTCTCAGTCACATCCGGTACCAGTAAAAGCACAGCCACCAAAATCTCCGTTCCATCTGAATAGATAAAACCAACGAACAAGTACATCATATTCAGGTTCCTGGTATTTAGTGAATAGTTATGACATTTTCCCCTTGTATTCCTTTTAACTTTAAACACTCTTTTTTCATATAGTTTTTCATACATTTTTGCAATAAGTACTACTTAACATGACAAAGTTTAAATGCACATATTGGGACTCTTGGTTTAATAAAACCAGTTGAAAAATATATTGATACTATTATGTTTGATTTGACAATAAAGTCTATTGGCAGACAATGAGTATTCGCATGGCTCATTGCAAATCTATTTGAAAAACAATAGAAAAAACTTCAAAATATGATTTTGGTTAAATTTCAAATGATGCTTTAAAATGAATACTTTGTACATGTATCACTATCGGTATAATATGACCCATGAAATCTCAGGCAGTCAACAAATAGACGTATTCCTAGAGGGACGTTGAGCAACCACTGTTTGTGAAGAATACCCAGGAACAGCACAAATATCACTTCAATTTGACTCATAAGGGCCGTGTTTTATCTATAATTCATTTACTCCTTACGTTCTCCAAACAAAATATAATTTCAATTGGCTGATTTTTTTTCTAAATAGCCTTAAATTAATTTCTTTATAGGGGACTTTGGTTTTTTCCTTATTAAGACAGTTTCATACCAGTATCAATTTCTTTATAGGGGACTTTTGTTTTTTCCTTATTAAGACAGTTTCGCCCCAGTACCAATTTCTTTATAGGGGACTTTGGTTTTGTCCTTATTAAGACAGTTTCGCACCAGTATCAATCAGCTCGATGTGGGCACATTACGTTTTTGTCTTGCTTTGAGATATTTTTTGATTTTGTAAGAATTTTTTATTTAAACTTTACAGTTTAAGTTAATATATTATAACATTGTATTTGATGGTGCTTGGAGTAGAAATTAAAGAAGACGTCGGCTCTGTTTTGTGGTTTGTTCTATTCATGGTTTTGATTCTGTCCTGTCATAAATGTATAGGATGAGTACTCGAAAATATTATGATGCTGTTGTCTATTAGGAATGGCTATTTGAAATTCACAACCAAATAAAAACAAGGCCTAGTCTTAATCATTCAATAAAATGCATATCAAGTGAAACTTTCTAAAAACTAGTCTTCAATACATGACGAGTAACTGTTACTAGGGGCACAATTTTTTTTGAATCCGTCACCATTGTTAGCTATTTAATTCTGGCTATTAGATCGAGCAATGATTTATGAATACATGAAGAATGGAACGCTTTTACACAATTGTAGCTAATTGAAGACTGTTTAGCTGTGGTATTATATTAATTATGGCTTTCAGCTTTAAGATAAATTGCATAACTTTGATAACAAAGACTTTAAACAATCTGACGAAGGAAAAGCACTTTAAACGCAATAAAATTTGCCTCTTGAGCTTAAACTTTTTTAAATTAGGACAAATATCATGTAAAATTACTCTACAAGAGTACATTAGATGATTATTGGTAACCAATGATTAAGCAAGAGAAGATGATGATAAAAAAATAATAACAAGAGCGATTGTCCCTACCATAATTGGTTATAGGCTTTCGAAGATTTTTTTCTGTTGTTGACGAGAAAATAGAAAATCAATAAAAGAAACAAATAAGACAAAAATGATGATACAAGAAACCAAAATGAATATAAGGTAACAATTAAAACATTGATAAGATTTTTTTTTTCATATCGAAAAATGGCATCTTTTGATAAACGAAAAAAAAAAAAAACTAAATATAAGACACCGATCAACTGATTGTTAAAACTAATAGAACGGAAGCAGAGATTGCCCAGTTATTTGATTCCACAAATAAATAAGTAACTTACAATTACAATGAACACAAAAGCCATTGAAATTTAAATTTTAAAGCTTAGTCATCAAGGGGGTAAATTAGTTCTATAGAACATGTAACCAGAACAGATCGGGTCAAACAAAACAGCTGTTGTCCACTGACCCAGTCAATAACTGTATACTGTTATTTGTGGACAAGTTATAAAACTTGCTGAAATATTTTCATTGAAAAGAATTCGAAAAGACAATGGGCACTATTGAAATCAACGTATCTTCAAATATAGAATTAAAGCTTGGAGATAATTGAAATAGAAACAAGAAAGCAATCCATGCCATTTTAAAATAGATACAACAGCATAGATTAATGGAAGAATTTAAGTTGGAACGCATTTCGGTCAGAAATCAAATTCGTCGGAGAAAGAGAATACCAGATAATACAACGAAAATCACGAATTTATAGACAGAAAAGATCACTTAGCGAACAATGCAACCAGTACACATGTTTAATAACAACAACGATGATGTATTATTTAAAATAAAGAATTTTACCTTTCTAGATTGTTTCTACTGAAAGTAATCAGAAGGAAAAACAAGCAAAGAAAAGAATCTTATTAAATCAATATTTACAAAAAGAAACAGAAACTAATATAGAAAAGGAAATCAAGGTCCAGTACGAAATGTAAAATTTTAACTTTAATTATCTTCTTTCAGGCGAAACTCAAGTTCCTCTTCAGACCTATCTTTTGATGAAAACTTTCAAAGAATGAATGAATCTTAAATTTAAGAAATACTAGGACAAGAGGTAAAAGCCACAATTTCTGAAAATGTTATCATTTATTTTACTTAAGTTGGTACATCATCTTAGAACCTTTCGTTTTTTAGTTTGAAAAGAATTCCTTGTACAGGAAAATGGAAGGACAAAACAAAAATGTTTTTGAATGGTTTAGAGATGATGTTGTAGAGTTCGCACGAACAATTTTCCGGCAATACAATGGAAATAACATATTGCAATGGTGCAATAAGGAAGCAATGACAGCCTGAGAATGAAAGTACTTGCATGACACATGCTAGCAGGAAAGGCAAACAATGGAGGAATTTACTCAACGTGTTCAACTGAGGCTTCACTAAAGCATCATATATTTAATACTGTATATATGTTTTTACATAGTTGTTAATAACAAATAAGCAGAAATCATCATTAATTGGCCAACACTCAATTGTGGTTATTTAAACATGAACAATGTACTTTGAATCAAGTTCAAGCTTTCAACGTTAAAACCCCACTCCTGGTGACGTGAGGAAACCCAAAACGAAATCTCCGACCATCCATCGTCGAGACAGGTGGAACAACGTAGATTAACCAGGCAATACGGAAATACCGATCTCATGCAGGATTTGGAGTTTCCAACAGCCACAAAATCCTCATTACCTTCAGCTGATATTAAACCATTACCACGCAACTCTACCGACGTGTATCCACATTAAACTGTCGGAATCACCAGACATGGTTGTAGCTTCCCGTCTCAACCTCCGTCAACCTCCAACTCGACTGTTGCTAAATCAACATCCAACCTGATACCAATCAACAGCTTTAAGCTGCGACAATAACAACAGATTAGAACAAGTAGATTAAACGTCTTTCTAAGAATGCTCTACCAACTATCCAATAACCATATAACTCACAAAAAGACCACCATGACCGCCAGAATGAGAGAATGCTTTAAAATCCAACAATCCACTTATATGTACATTTCAAGGAGTACCTTCTAAACAGTAGCATTAGAACCGAAACAAACGAAGTCTAAGATCCAAACATAGCAAATGAATAATTAATTCCAAACAATACGAAATGGGAAGCCCAATCCGATAACAGGGACAACTACTAAGTGCAATATTTTTCGAGGCCTGTCCGTATCTTCGGTGCGTTAGAAGCAATGCAGCAAAGTTCTGTAAAATATCGTTTGATAAATTTCATGTCAGACAAGTCCGACAACTGGACTGGTGAATACCCTCGGGGACATGATCCACCAGAAGAAGTATCGACCAAGTGGTTTCAAAATACAAAATTATCAATGTTGAATAAATATGGAGAATTTTAGTATGCTATATATATCTTTTATTTAAATATTTATTATTATTCGTGTACATAGCATAAAAATGTATGATATTTTATGTGTATCTTTAACTGTATACTTTTTGTTTGATATATCTTTTAGTCAAAACAAAATGGAGAGGGTAAGAACAAGTAAAACTAGTTGAAACACGCCGCGATTTTCTTGGAGCTGTAGTGCTTTTCAAATTCCGCCTTTTATTTCTTAAATATTTTGTTCTTATTGATGTGTTATCAACATTTATTGTTATCCTATAAGATTGTTACAACAGGCGGAATTTTATTCCTTTTAGTTTATTTGGGTATTTTTTTTTTTTTTTTTTTTTTTTTTTTTTTTTTTTTTTTTAATTTTTTTTTTTTTTTGCCTTTAAAGATTATGATGGTTTATTCCGAATTTGTCTATTCTGTTTACAGGAAGCAAAAGAAAACCGAATGGCCAGACGAAAGAGGACAGTCGACAGAGACGGTGTTCTGGTAAACATGAACAAGACGGAACATGAAATCAAGTGTGCATATAAAACTTAAAATAAAACATACAACTATGAACAATGCAAACCGCACCAAAATCGGGAGTGAGTTACGGTAAAAGGGTTTATTGTTTATTCCTACTTTTTTGTCTTTTAAGATTATGATGTGTCTGGTCTTTTTGCACTATGATGGCTTATTCCTAGTTTTGTTTGGTCTTTTAGATTTTGATAGTTGATTTTAAGTTTGTCTGGTCTTTTTATACTAGTATTTTATTATTCTGGGCTTTTCTGGTATTTTTATACAACGGTTGTTTATTACAAGTTTGTCTGGTCGTTTTAGGCTATGATTATCTGGACTCTTTAGACTGAACTCTTTACTCCAAGTGCTCTTTTAAGACTAAAATTGTTGTTTTAAGCTTTCATCTAGCAATTATACTGTAAACGCCACGACATATTTCATTTTTCATTCTGAACAATGTGATTTGTTTTTTTACTGCACTGTTTATCTACATCAAAAGTTAAGTCTTATGCATTTGGTTTTTAAAGTATGTTTTATGACATTTTGCACACCAGAGTCCCATTTTATTGCAAGGTTGTGTATTCACAAACATGTTTAACCCTGCTTTATACTTAATGTGCCTGTCCAAGCCAAACACCTGTTATCCAGTGGATGTTGTTGTTTTTATGATTGAGTGTTACTTGTTCTACATTTTTTTACTTATTTGGCCGACAGTTGTTACATTTGAATATCCTCACATTTTAATATGGCGGCGTTTTACAGCTTATCGCAGGTGATAAGGATAATGAAGGCCTTGAGGCAATCTGTAGAAGTTTGTGATTAACACGTTTTGGATGGCCGTCTCATACCGAATCATCTTTTTCTATATTATGATTTCTTTTCTAAGATACTTAAGGCATTGAAAACAGCAGAGAAGTTGCTATACATGGCAATTAAACATAGTAGTACTTAAATAATAGTCCTTTCTGTAATCAATAATCAAAACCTAAATATTATACGGCGTATTCAGGTGGCTCGCGGCTTTTAAATTTCGCGCCCACTGCGCAGCAGTATGTGCATACGAGCCGTAAACAAGTCCGATGTCATAAACATAATAAAATTCTGTCTGAGGTGGTGTAGATAATTGGAAATAAAGACTTTCAAGAAAAATAATTAAAGATATACTGGAATAAAAAAATGAAGTCTAGAAATTTTTAATAAATCGATGTCGTAATCAAAAAGTCCACACTTCCGGTTTTAAGTAAAAACACGATGTCCGTGCCGAGGATTTCCACCAAAATTAGAGATATGTGGACTGCTTTGTGTAAAAACCAACTTGATGCTAGGTAACTAAAATGCTGGCGTCAATTGAGTTGTTTATGAAGCATATTCACAGTCAAACTTATGTTGAATAGCATCTTTGAAACATGATTTCTGCGGACTGTTGACATGGACATTTTGTTATGTACTAAAGTTCTTTATCAGCTCACCTGGCCCTAGCTTTTGTCATCACTTTGCGTCCGTCGTCGTTGGCGGCGGCGGCGGTGGCGTAGTCGTCGTCTGTTAACTTTTTACATTTTCATTTTCTTCTCTGAGACCACTGAACATATTTCAACCAAACATGGCAGAACTGTTAGGCAATTGATCCTTTACCAGATTTGTGAAATTGGTGCCGATCGTAAATTCAACATGGCCCCCAGGGCAGTTACGTGTTCTGATTGGTCCAAATTTCAAACATCATCTTGTCAGAAACTACGAACTGGATTAAATTGTTAGTTTTCAGAAATGATTGCTAGGTGGTCCTTTACATAACTTATGAATCGGTTGCCGATCGGAAATTCAAAATGGCCGCCATGACGAAACTTAGTTTACCATTGGACCCTATGGGAATTTCACATTTT
>JAULBM010042323.1:0-10759 GCA_032357055.1 Geukensia granosissima | reverse complement strand
GTGCTTATTGGTTATTGGCGCTATTACTAGCCGATATAGCTTGATTAGAAAATTATTGTGTCCACACGTTTAAAGGGGCAAAGGCACATATACAGGCGAGACAATTTTGTGTCCACACTTGTTTTCAATTTGAGAAGACATTGACAATGGGCAATGCATTTTACTAGGATGGAGGTTCAGTGTCTGACTCAGTCTGTAGTATGAAATATGTTCTACTTTCTCTAGGACAAATTCTGACAATAAAATTGTACATCTTTTTTACTTCTTTTGATGATTAAGCATCATAAAATCAGAAGATTAAACATGTTGAGATTGCTAGAAAGGTCACAAAGGTTGTATGCCCTATAATCTTAAATCAATCTGAGTATGAAAATGTATATGTAATAAAAACCTAAAGAAAGTCCCACAGTTTTCCAACCTTACTTTTTATTGAAACTTCTCTTCTTCAACATTTTTAATCAAATCTGTACGATAAGTTAAGGTATTTTGAAAATGTATCTAAGCATTAAAATTGGCATTCCAAAAAGTAAAAGTTATAAAGATATGAAATTTATATTTGCAAATTTAAAATTATTTCAGTTTTTTCTACTGACTTCAAAATTATTATTAATGACAAAACTTGATTTGATGGACAACCAGGTAATGCATTTGAATTTATCACTAAAATTTGTAATTTTGTATTGATATCATTCATATATCAACATTTTTGGTCCTTATAGGAAACCTTTTCATTTTATGCATAAAAAGTTTTTAATTAAGATGTTGTAGATTATGAAGTTGCCATTACAATGAATATATCATCATTCATAGTAGAAACTAGTCTGTAATTAGAACAATTTGTCTGAACTGACAACACACATGTCCATGTTTAATGGAACAAGTACCTAAAGATGGATATTCCAATTTTTTGTTACCTGAGATAAGTCCGTAATTTTTTTTTGTAAGAGTTGTAAGAGTTATATAAACCTACATTTAACTTTTACAGCTATATTGATTAACCATCCCATATGGGAGACACTTCTTAATGAAATGAATAGACATCATTAAACATTATCAGTAAGATTGTCATTGCCAAGGTGATTTAAGTTCATTTAAGATTTGTTTCATTGTATTTATTATGTCATTAAACACATAAAACAGGAAATTTTTTTTTTATATATATTTCTATACCATTACCAAATTCAAAACTGATATCATATACAGTATTCTAAGAAAAATTCTTTATTTTTGTTTGTTTGGTCTAATTTTAAAATATTACCAGTCTTTCAACACATCTTTTTTTAGCTCACCTGACCCAAAGGGTCATATGAGCTTTTGCCATCACTTGGCGTCCGTCGTCCGTCCGTAAACTTTTTCAATTCGCATCTCCTCTGAAACTACTGGAGCAAATTTAATCAAACTTAAGAGGAATAATGTATGGCATATCCTTTATATAGATTGCCCAAGGTTTATTGATCCAATTAAAAACATGGCCGCTGTTACTATAAATAGAACATTGGGGTAAATTGCTGTTTTCTGCAATTTACTCATAAAGTCTTACAGAAATCAAAAATCTGACTGAGTAAAATTGATCAGCATGACAAGATCTACCTACCCTGCAATTCTGAAGAAAATCCATTAACCGGTCTTGGAGTTATTGCCCTTTTTTGCCAAATTTTCAAAGTTTATATGTATTTAATCATATATCTCAAATACTATAAGAGATAGAATTACACTTTAAATTGCAAATATGTTCAGCATGATAAGATATACCTTCTCTGCAATTTTGAAGAATATTCAATACCGGTCTTGGAGTTATCCCTCTTTTTTTTGTCGAATTATTAAAATTTAAATTTATTTTGTCATATATCTCGCAAATTATTAGAGATATAATTAAACTTTACACTGCAAATATGTTAAGCGTAATGGGATCTACCTTCCCTGAAATGTTTAAGAAAATTCAATCACCAGTTTTGGGGTTATTTCTCTTTTTTGTCGATTTTTATTATATTTTTAAGTATATTTCATCATATATCTAGAAAACTATTAGAGATAGAATTAAACTTTTACCCACAAATATGTTTAGCATAATGGGATCTACCTGCCGTTAAATTTTGAAGAAAATTCAATGACTGATCTTGGAGTTATTTTTCTGTTTTTCTTGAATTTTAAGAATTTACATATATTTCATCATATATCTCGAAAACGGTTACAGATAGAATTACAGTTTTTATTGCAAATATGTTCAACATGATGAGAACTTCCTTCCCTGCAATTTTGGAGATAATACAATTACTTGTCTTGGAGTTATTTCCATTTTTTGTCGAATTTTTAAGATATTTTGTCAAGTGAGCGATACAGGCTCCTGGGAGCCTCTGGTTGTTTGATACAAATCAACAGCAAACTTTCACTGTAAACTAAATTGCAGCTCATAGGGTAAGGTTGAAAAAAATAATTATTTATTTTGCTGAATTTGTAAAAAGTATGTAAAAAGTGTTCTCCAATTATATTTAATAAATTGGAAACATGAAGAAAATGAACACAAATATTTATATTTACATTATTATTGAATGCTGAGGAAATAATAATTTAATAGTAATCTATTTATAGATGTTCAAGATATTGATACTGGATTTCTTCTTTTTTATTTCAGAGAAAATGACATTGAGGAGTGTGGATTAGAAATGTATTTCTGTGCAGATTTTGAAAAACTTGGTAAAATTGAACAGCATGAACTTAAACCTGGTGGTACTGACATCAAAGTTACAGAGGAAAATAAAGAGGAATATATCAAGTAAGTTCACTCAAATGTTTATCTGGCACAATTAATTTTTTGACATTGTGAAGTACATAAGTTTAAAACTTATGGCAAGTCTTGTTAAGGTTTTAAGATACATTTAAAAACTAGTAAAGATAAGGTTCTATAGATTAGGGCTATTCCATTAAAAAGAGAAAAGGGTATGTGAAGGGATTTCAGAACTCCCATTCTTCCCACCCACATCCATTTTAATAGAATACCCTTTCAATATAGTCATGTATGAATGCTCTTTAATGTATTAGTCATTAATACTCCACAAATGATTATAGCTTTGTTCAGATGATATAAGATGATGGTAGTTTATAAAATTCTTTCTTCAGATTTGAATACACTTGCTCTTTTCAGTATGTAATCCAATGTATGGTATAACCTGTAAATTTCTCTGTTTGCATGTAATATGTTCTGCTCATAAAATTTGACAGCATTGAAATACAATTGATATTTGCTTTGATCTTGCCAGCATTATGTTGCAAATTAAGTAGGAATGTGTATTTGCAAGCTCAGAGTAAAAAATTTAGTTACAAATTTCAGCAACCTTTTAATTTATACTTTTTACTTTCAGTTTGATGACCCAGTGGAGATTTTCACGAGGTGTTGAGGAACAGACCAAAGCATTCCTGGAAGGTTTTAGTGAAGTTGTACCTTTACAATGGTTACAATACTTTGATGAAAGGGAATTAGAGGTAATAGTTAGCATTTGCTGTCATAATATACATTCATGATTACATATAAATGAATATTCTTGAAAAAAAATTTTATGATAGTAATACATGTAGCTTAAGTTTTTTTCACATGTGAAAAAAAAATCTGTATTGGAAGATAAGTTAAGAGAAATTCAGAATGTACAATCTTAAACTGTTATTTTGAATAAGTTCTGTCATTGTATAACAGTATTCCTTGTATTAAGGCCCAGGGTATTTAAAAAAAAAATTAACCATGGGGTACTTTATCTTTAAAATCTGGAAGTCTTTGAAGTCTGGTTCGAAGTTTTTTGCTTCCATAGTTAATAATCGCCTGAAATAAATAATTCTGTTTTCCCTCCCCTAAATGTGCATGAAATATTTGGTGCTGGAGGATAACCAACATTCCATCAATCAATCACTTTAATTTTTTGCATATTTCAAGCTAGTTCTAATAGTCACCAGGGCCCAGTTGTTCAACACTTTTAACAGATGGTTTAATTATAAACCATAGTTAAATCCTGAGCAAATCAATGAAATTTACCCTGTAGTTAAATTAAACTCTTGGTTAGATGTGTTAGACAACTGGGTCCAGGTGGCAAAATCACATCCTTGTTTAAAAGACAAGTTGTAAAAATTAGTAAAAATTGTGAAAGAGACAGGTTAAATAAAAATTTTGTGATTTTGTATACACGATGATTGTAGAATGACTGATTATAATTTCAGTTGATGTTGTGTGGTATGCAGGAGATTGATGTTGATGACTGGGAGAGGAGTACAATATACAGACATTATCAGAGAAATAGTAAACAGATTGTATGGTTTTGGAAGGTAATCCTCTCACTTTTTCTTCTGCAACAAACTTAGATCATGATCTTCAAATTGTTGACTTTTCTCCAATTCCTCAGCAATTTGTACATTTCTCAGCTGTTTAAGGAAAAAATGCTCTCTCCACATTTTCAATTGCTGATTTGATAATTTACTTAATTAGCAGATGTGTGATTTACAAAATTATCAATTATTGTTTTCATAATATTGTGGTAAAAGATGTAATTTTTAAGCTGTTAAAATCATATTTTTTTTTTGCACAAACTGAAAATTTTGAGGGTTTAACTACTGTAGAAATGTAATAATGTAACATCATAAAAAAATTGAGAATTTCATGAAAAAATTTTTTGTATGCCTGCCTTTAGGCAATAAGGCATTAAGATTTACCACTGCCCATTAGTCTGTTTGTCTTTCCATATGTACCCTCATCAATTTTCCTCAAAGATTACTAGGTATATGTATGTTGGATTGATTTGGTATTTATTCTATGTTGAAATGATTTGATATTTGGTCTTAAGCATTATCATGGTGAATTGTACCATGTCTATCCTTTCAAGTCATAATATGTCACTTCCTGTTTGACAAGACATTGATTGAATCTCTGTTCTGTTAGATTTTCTTTAAAGATTTCTCTGCTTGTGTATGGATTAATTTGATATTTTGTCTGAAGCATGATGAGGGCAGTTTGTGCTTGTGAGGTAAAGTTAAATGTACTGACCACATCTTCTTTTCACCATCCCTAAATCTTACAAAGTGTTTTTAAGAAAAAAAAAATTATTAGATCTCATTTCTTAAAGGGAATTTTATGGTGTATTCAAAATAACTGCAGTTTCTTGCTCATTTTACTCCAGATGAAGAAGGGAAGTTAGCATTTACTTGACCTTAATAATCTTGCATTTTTGATCTTTTTAACTTAAACTGTCCAGATTATCTAATAAGACTTCTTAAGATTACAACATACAGTTTATAATGATGAAATATGTTTCCACTCAACTGCTTTAAAAAAAAACAATCTTTAATCCTTTATACCACTTTGTTTATATACAGGGAAATTTTTCTCCAGAATTCTAAAAAAAACCAAAAAACCCCATCAATTTAAATACAGAAACAGTACTGACATCAATATTTTATTTATAGTTTGTTAGGGAAGTTGACAACGAAAGAAAAACCAGACTGCTACAGTTTGTAACTGGTACCTGTCAACTGCCTGTTGGAGGCTTTATGGAATTGATGGGTGAGTTATCGCTTACAGATTTGTATGATAATACAGCAAAGGATTTTTACATTCTAATTCACAGTAAAGCAGGGTGTAGTTCATTCGCAGATTCAGATTTCAGCAGGTCCTTTCCTGTCTGAATTAGGTTCCGTAAGTTATTATATATACCAAACCTAGGGAATTTCCAGTAAATTCCAAGGGTCGTTCAATGTCCATATCACATCCCTAGTAAAGGAAATGTTAATACAATGTTTATATAAAGGAACAAGGAAAGCTGGATCATGCAGTGCTATATATATCTACATCAACTTAATAGTCATAAACTAGACAGCAAAATTGGATTGGAATTCGCTAAAAAGTTTCAAAATCTCTCCAAAGTTTTATAAGTGAAGAAGTAAAGTCGCTGCACAATTTTAACCAGAGAGAGGTAGCCTTTATTTTCCCCAGGTAAAACTGGGATTAATCAAATAGTAAACAACCAAAATAGAAGCACGGCAGAGAAAACATATAATGAAAGAAAAAACATTTATTGTCATCGTTTCCAAGCAAGCCAGAGAGTAGTTAATTGATGATGGTTATTTGAAATATGGATATTTAAGTTATTCATCTGTTTTTAAGAATGAAATGTTTATCATCGTTATTTCTTCTTTCAAAGGGAGCAATGGACCACAAAGATTCTGTATAGAAAAAGTAGGGAAGGAAACATGGCTACCTAGGAGTCATACATGTTTCAATCGGCTTGATCTTCCTCCTTACAGGAGCTATGAACAATTAGTCGAAAAACTGACGTTAGCAATAGAAGAAACAGAAGGGTTTGGACAAGAATGAGAAGAGGATTTGTTAGTCTTTCTAAAACATTGTAAACTGATGAAATTTAATGTAAGAGGCACAAGCCAAAAAACCAATGATGTATTTTCTTGTATTGATGTGAATGATGGCTGAAATGACTAAATGTGAAACCAGAAACCTTGCTGCATCTAACTTCCTTTACCATATTACCGTATATGGCAGAAGAGCAGATAATTCATAATTTGCATGTGAAGACATTCATAAATATGCAAAATTAAAATTGATACAGAGAGACAACCCACTGAGTTTTCTGGTTAGATAAAAAAGTCATGGTTTTATATTGTTAACAGATGTGTGGTTCTTAGTTCTAAATATTTTAAAACTATGGAGACCTTATATATCTATAATAAATGCTCTTCTACAAAATTATAAGCAAGAAGTATTTCATTTTCTGAAAAATGAAAGTTGGTAAGTTGCCATAGCTTTTGATGTCTTTAAGCTTGATATTTATGCTTCTGCTTGAAATAAATAATAAATATGATTGGATCATATATGAAGATGACTAATTTTAATATACATATTTTAATTATTATATGCTTAGCAAGGAGATATAAGGAGTTGATATTTCCAGATAAATTAGAACCATGACTGTTAACAATGATAAATAATGTACATGGAATGAACAATTACAGATTTATTATGGCATTTATGAATGTTGTACAAGATGGCAATTTGATATTGGTTGTGAGGAAAATACAAGAAAATATTTTCTGATAAGACTGGTTTAATTCAGTGATTCTGCTTGTCAATATCAAGTTGGGCTGTTCTCTTATTAGTTACCATCAAATCGATTCAGGACAGTTTTAAATCAGCTGGCAATATTTGGTTAAAAAGTAAGGGGTGGCATCTTCCAATTACAAATCATTAAGCACCTATTAAATATTAAGTACAACATATTTTCTTGTTAAATGGTTTTCAAATTAACATGATATTCATTTTCTAACTGATTATTGTTATAAAAGTGGAGTTCTGTAATTGGAATGGTCCTTGGTATTGATTGGTAGAACTGCTGTCATGACAACGGTTGTTACCTCTACATTGCTGTGATCTTTATTTGTTGATTTTGTTGTTGTGTCTTACTTCAACTATACATGCTTGCTAGTCCAATCATGATCAAAATTATTGTAGAAAAATCACACATTTTTTGGTAGATTAAGTTACAGAAAAACTATAATTTAATGGAAATTGTATGATAAAAAAATATTGCTACACATATTCACTTTATCATATATTTTTATAAGCAGCAAATTTCAGGATTTCTGTTTTTCTTTCATTTTTTGACATTCCTGTAATATTTAGAAGAAGAAAACTTCCATGCCCTGTTTTTTAGACTGTTAGTCTTCTTTTTTCAAGTGTTTATATACAATAAGATGTTACTGTAAAACAATCCATTGACTGGGAAGAAAGATTTGAATAGACAGTGTGTTTAGTTGAAGTCAGATTGGCCTTTGTTTACGTTTTGTTAAGTTGTTTAATTTTGTTCAAGATATATATTGTACATAGCTTTGTTTTATCAATAGCCTATAAATACCTTAATATGTTTGTTGTATTCCAGATTTGTAATGAATTCATGCATGAACGTTGACACGAGAGAATGTTTGCTTTAAAAAGCAGAATTAATGAAATATATTGAATCTGCCTTTAAATCTAGCTTGCCTCCTTGGTTGGTCTTTTTTGTTATGCGATGGTGAATGTTAATTTAAGAGAATATATCTTGAACATATCCTGTGATGAATTAAAATTTCAACTATTTTCTGAGATCAAGTTTTATCCAGAATAGAGTATCAGAGGTATTTGTAAAGGTATTGAAAGAAAATTAATCATCCATTAAAAAAATAAATTTTACTGAAAAATAAACTGGTTTCATTTAGGCCTAATTCTTCTTTTCTTTGAATAAAAACTGCAGTTGACATTATTTTGTTTCATAAACTCTTAATAATAAACATAAGGAAGAATGCCCTTTCAACTTTAGGATGTTTGCTGCTCATTTTCAGCCATATTTGTCAAACTTTCAAACTTCTTGGGTTTTATCCATTTAAAAGCACAATTTTTTTGGCACAGTAATCCCCACTTTTCTTTTCAAAGCTTCATAAAGTACACTCTGAAGTTTCAGAGAAGAAGTTTTAATGAAATTCTTGTTATTTCTTCTTTAAATTTGATTATAGAGAACCTACTAAGCCAAAACCTGTGATAAGTCAAGATAAACCTTTTTAACACCATATAATTTTAATGCTAATATCATAAACAAGTACATAGATCCCGAATTTTTTTCTGATTATTTTGTTCTAATATAGTATATAAAATGTCTAAAATACTATCACAACTTTTTGGAAACTTTGTTATTTTGAATAGAGCAGTGAACAGCATTAAGGCTTACTATCGAATTGTAAGTCTTTCAGCCAGTACATATATTCTTATTAACAAATACTTGAGGTAATGTAAATTCAGAAATTATTTTGATTTTTTTGTTATTGCGAATAACGTGACAGGATGCAAATCACAATAATTAGAACTGGCATTAGGAATTTGCTAGTTGTTGTCTGTTACAGGATTAACTAGATTGCAATATTAAAACTTGCATTATCATCAGCTTTGCAACTTACGCAACAATAAATGCAGGCAATAATTTCTGAATTTACATATATTATTATTTTGTTTAATTTATTTCTATTGTGTGTTTGTACAGTTTTATATACTCATTATTCATGATCTGGACTTGTTCACTCTCTATTTTTGACATTGCTGCAATGTTTGTGTCATTTTGCTTAATTTTTTTATGTAAGGAAAGTTTGTGCTCATTGAATTTGCCTTGTATACATTTTCTAAAATGGCTACAGTAGGTCCACTGTAAATTATTTGAAATTTATAATTGTTGAGAGTGTACTAAATACAGAATAGATGCTAGAAAATTGTCTGTAAATAGTTGTTATCTTGTAAATACCATGAGATCATAAACTGGAGCTTGTAATGCAAAAAATGAAGGAATGGTTCTAGTAACATTTGATGGATTGCAAAATGTTTTAAGGTGTACAGAATTTAATTTCAGAATAATGTATGCAAATATTTTTTGTGGTTGGTCAGAATTCCAATCTCCGCCACTTTTCAACTCGTCCACTTGATTTGGATAGAATGAAAAATACATTCCTGTTGTGTCTTTAGTGGAATGTTAAAGTAATCTTAGGTTTAAAATACAATCCATTAAGGATTCAAGGTCCATTAAGATTGATTAGAATGTTCCTTCATGACGCTGACAAATTCATATCATATGTAGAAATTAATATTAATGATGATAAATAATTTATATATGCTATATGTGTCTTTATATCATAAATAACTCTATTGCTCTTGGTGTTCATTAGCTTCTGAGTTCTACTTCAGTTTACAACCAAACTCATTCCATTTTGCAGACGCCTTTGCTCTCTATTATCAAATATGGTTGATTTATATTTCAGATTGTATATGCACTGTGCTAATATTTACCATTGCGTATAACTTGTGTCTGCTGTGTTGGGTTGCAAATTGGTGGGCTGTGATTGCAATACAAAATATGTACAACCACATAAATTAGAACATTTCCATATGTGTTAAGGATTTTGTTCTCAGGCCTCAGCAAAAAAAAATTTCAAAACAAAGGATTTTGCTTACACTCTCTACAGAAGGCTTTGATACATACTTAAAAAAACCTAAATGTAGGAGTACCATATTTAAAACAATGATTATAAAGTTTAAGTGAGCTTTTGGCATAAACTATTAAAGGATTTTTGAAAACTGTAAAACTGAATTTTTAAATGTCAAAAATCTGATATTTGAACGTTGACCCTATGTTTATAAATTTAAAATTTAGCTTAGAAATTTACCTTAACTGTCAATCCAATGACATGATTACTATTTGTGTTAAATCACAATCAGAAACGTTCACTAAGAGCAGCAGGTCAATGTTTTAACAAACAATCTTAAATGTAATGACTGCTTGTATAATCTAGTTCTTTCAATTTGCAGAAAAATAGTTTCTAGGTCTGAAAAACTAAAAGGGGTCAACTAGAAGATAAACGAACAGCAGTAAAATTGCTAAAAAATGTTCAACTGCCATGAGCTGTATCAGCTCCTGGTATCACATAACTTAAGCTGTTTCTATTTACATAAAGTATTGTTATTTTGCCTGCAGTTTTTGGAATGATTTTGTTGTACAACTGACACCCCATATTCTGATCTGCATTGTTGTTTAGTGGAGGAGATTAACACCTAGATATCATGCCTATTTCATAGAAATGACACTTTCATTAGATTTTTTCATTATCCCATTTATATTATAAATAGGAATAGATTATGATATATTTTGTGATGCTTAAAACCTTCAGAATATATGACAGAACAGAGCTTTATGTTCTT
>JAULBM010042312.1:0-10760 GCA_032357055.1 Geukensia granosissima | reverse complement strand
TCTTGGGAATCAAATTTCCCTCGCCTGTCGGCTCGGGAAATTTTTCTTCCCGCGACTGGTATTTTTTCGCAAATACCTCTCCCTGTCATGATATATCTGTTTATAATACAATTAGGTTAAAAATAACAAAACGATACACAAGGAAAAAGTTTTGCTTATTTAAACATCATTTTATTGGCTTGGTTGGAAAATTCATCCGTTTTTTGGGGGGAATATCAAAACTATAAGCAGTCTTAATTATTTATACAGCTATAATCATATGCAATGAATTGTACTCTGCAGGCAGTGTTGATCAAAACAAAATTACAAATATTGAATACAATACCTAAGATAAAACATTAAGTCACCATTAATACACTGATTAAAGTATAAACTGGCAATAAAATTTTATTTTTACACCACTATCTTGACAGTGAATCAAAATGGATATTTTGGTCATAAAAAGATTTCAGATTTCTTTAAAGAACGCACTTCCTGCTTTGAATTACTACCTAATTAAAAGATTTTTTGTAGAATGTGGTAAAGCTGGCCTTCTTGTTTTTGTACGCGTTTGTATCACAATTCATCAAAAAATAAATTAGCAAGGTGGTTGAATTTTACATTTACTGTATTGAGGATTTTTTGTCATTCTAAAATCCTACCGTTTATGACCACTAAGAAATGAATCCAAACTATCTAGAAAAATGTCCACAGAAATTTGTCATTCTGCCCCATACTTTATTCCTCGTGATAAAACAGTAATGTAAACTTATTTCTAATATTTACGACACACAGGGTTATTTAAACCTTCCAACATTTATCTGTATTTTTCTGGAAATATTTCTGGTTCCCTGTCTTTAGGGTTTGCAATTTGCAGCTGATTCTATATTCCTGTGATTGTTACAATTGTAAAGATTTTCTAAACAAAGAACTGTTGTTGTCATGAAAATTACAACAATAGGAATAAGCTTATCAAGGTTAATCATCCTTTTTTTCAATCTTTTAGTCGCCACCATGAATTAGCCCAACCCTTAGGGACCAGTGTATCTCAGCTGGGTGAGAACTTCGAAATATTTAGAGCTTTTCCTTGATTAACGTGAACGTACACAATGTAGACCATGGTCAGATAATAAGGGATTTCACGTGAAGACGAAGCATCCTTAAAACTGAGAATGCTTGCCGCTCTGGAGTTCCTTACCATACTTTTAGTTTACACAGGATAGCATTTTCCCTTATCACATCTACACAATAACCCCAAAGTCAAGGATGTATAGATGTAAATATAAACAGTACAGATTTAAATTGTTTGTATTATATATTTGTGAGATTTATATTATGATTGTATGATATATTTGTTTTACTTCCTTGTTTGATTAAGATAACTGTAGACCCTTTCATCGAATTCTTCTAGAGGACCCAAAAGAAAACCGAAAAGCCAGACAAAAATGGGTGACCAAAAAATACAAAACTATTAGTTAATTTGGACCCCACCAAACAATTAGGGATGAACTCAGGAGGTCCGATAGGGTAAGCAGTTCTTGCTTCTTTAAAGACATTGTCCATTTTCCAAATCCGGATTTAGACATTTCAGGGTAAAGGCGGGGGAAGATTTCAAAGGAACACAACATCCAGGCGGAGAAAACGAACTGCCTGTTTTTGATTTACTCCAATATTTCACCAGAAAAATTCCGTCTTAATATGTATTACGGTTGCCCAAACTGGCCCACAAGGTTGCGGTGTCGATCGTAAAATTTCTGAAGTGATACCTTCAAACGAGGAGAAACATATCCCTGCGTGACCAGTATCAATGTAAGCGACTCGGCTCTGTCTAAAAAAATTACTGTTTTGGACACAATAGTTTACATGTTGTCTAAATTGGCGGTTGAATATCCTTAAATAACAGTAAGTTTTGTGCCTGCTCCAAGCCTGCTTATTGTATAAGTTATTTCATATCTGTCTTGGTGTTCTGAATGATCGCTGGTTTGTGCCTGCGTTTGTTTTTTAGTGTTGCGTTTTATTTATTAGCTTATAAATTATTATTTATTAGATGAATTGTTTGATATGTTCACTGTATAATCGGCAAGGCAAAACAAAAGATTAATTTCTGTTATGCAAATAAAACTTAGATATATTGTATACACCTTACCTTGTTTCCTTACACGTATACCTTTATTATTAACAACCTAGGGTAAATACCTTTGTTTCCCCGTACATGTATGTATACCTGTATACATGTCAACCTAGTTAATTACCCATTATTCTGATCAACATAATAGTACTTGTAAATTGTCCGAGAGCTAAGTCCACCTACCGCGCATCCCCACTTCAGCATATTACCATATTTTATGATAAGGATCTATACTTACGGATTTTAGATGTTCACCAAAAAATGTTTGAACAGGCAATATATGCCAAGCCAGAATATAGTATCACCCTCAGTAATTTTATATTTTATCTTTTCGAGATAAGCATATTTTCGAGAGATCTGATACCGGGTCCGCCATCAATGAAGAATGAATCGATGAATGAATCAATTTGTTATCGATGAAAATTTTAAATATGAGACTATAATAAAATAGGCCTGCTGTTTAATCGCTAAAAATATACCACTACACTAAAGAATGACGAAAAATAAAAAATAGGCCTTTTTGTTATTTTGTGAATGTTTGCTACTTTTTAAGACATTTTGCATTTAACGTCTTTTGAATGATGAGTATAGGCCTTCTTTTCGTCTTTTAGTAGTTATCACTTAATTAAATGTTTAGAGATTTTATTGCCATATAAACAATCGATTGAAATTAAGCAGTATTACTTTTGTTAAGTTCTTTAAAGTTATCGAATTAAACGATTTAAACGAACCCGACAAAGACAGAACGATACTTAAGATGAACTCAACCAATTTCACACAAGGCTAGATGATAACATATATTATCAATGTAGATGATATAATTTTATCGCCCGTAAGATTAAAAAAATTGCATTTCATCTTTGTTTTTTCTTTTATTTGAATTTTATGAAATTGTTTTAGTCTTAAAAGTGTATTAAACTCTTTGTCGTACATGTAAATAAAGCACGTGCTAATACTCAATTTAAGCCAAATTTGATCACAGGTTTCTTTCCAAATGGAATGGTAATCAGTCAAAATAAAAACAATGCCACTTGAAAGGTACAAATAGAGCTCATGGAAATTAAAGTATGATTATAGAACCAAATTTCCCACATTTAGTTTTGAAATGGTGACTTGAAATCAAAAATATTTTTAGCACATCACAAAACAATAGACATGTTCAAAAATTCAATAATCTGGTCTCAACTCGTGTGAAAAATGCCTCAATTTGTGGTTTCATTCGTTATAATTGTTGTTCCTAACAATATGCAGAAGTTAAGAAATCTATTGAGGTTATAATTTAGAAAAAATGCATAAAGTTTGATGTTTCTTAACTATAAAACTTAAGGCATCTTGATGGAACTTTTAGCAAAGTCACAAGGACATGATACCTGATTATAGTATATATAAAAATAGGAGATATGACGTGGTTGTCCATGAGCCAGCCACCCACCAAGTGACAGTAGAATTTAACTTCTACAGGTCCCATTTTGGCCTTCAACAATGAACCAGAGTCCATACTGGAAACCAATAACAAATATAATTAAAACTTATTACAGGATACAACAAAAGTATCCACCTCAAAAGTGAACTCGCAGTTGCTGTCTGCTATTTAAAAACCAAAAGCAACCGGTCAAGAAACCAAGTTTTTCCTCTCTGCGGTATCAATTTGAAAACGTTCAATTGGATTTAGTGTTTAAATATCATTAGAAGTCAAAGAAAACATGGGTTGTGCAAATGCCAATAGGAAATATATATAGACAGGAAGGAGAAAATGTTATAACAAGTATAAACTCTTTTGTTTATATATATGACATTACTGTCTCTTAAATTGGTAATTGCAAAAATCTGATTGCATATAAATTGTTTTAAAGATACAATTCCCTTTAGGATAAAACACAAACTGGATGCAATGTGATATGATAAATACAATAGAATTAATGAGAATTTCTACTGGACACCGGAGCAGTCTTCAGGGCTCGACCCACAGAGCTGACCCAGCGCGAACCCTAAGTGGCGAATAGGGGAGGCCCTCTCGTTGGGGGGCTGCCAGGTTATAACACGGAAAGCCTGGCCGTGGACCATAGTGGGTGACGTGTTTGGAGAGTGCCACGCTCCTTGCACGAAAAAGACCCCTTTTGTAGTTTTCGAAAAAGAGTAGGTTTATGCCGCTACAAAAGGGTAAATTTTATGTCCCTACCCATCACTCCCTTTTTCCAGTGGCAGTCAAATCCGTTGCCCTGTTGTATACCATCCCACCCATTTCTCGATATTGATAATTGTTGAACTTGTTCTCGTTCTGAATATGCATGAAATATTTGCCACTGGACGTTAAGCAAAAATCAATCAATCAATCCTCGGTAATACCAATTTTTTTAAACGAGTAGCACGAATTTAATTAGTGGAACAAGTACTGCTTACCCTTCTTGAACCTCGTTGTTATGGAGTTCGTATAACTATGTGTTTTGTTTTTTCATGTTTTTTTTCTTTTGCTAACTCCCGTTTTCACCATTGATCTGTCTGACTTTTGACTTTCGTTTTTATCCCCTGGATATATTTGAAAATTATTATGCGATAAGAGTAAAGAATCATTGCATGTGTACAAGTAATTTCAATAGAGCATTAAACGAAAGTGTTATATTTAGAGTTTAAACGCAACTTCTTATATTATTTCCATGTTCAAATTTTTACATGTTTAAATGCAATTCTCCTAAACTGGACTGGAGGTTTAAATTCAAAAACATACTTTGACCATTTTATTACATGAAGTAGGTTATTAGTGGTTATTCAATGTCTAACCCTTCCAATATATTATAGTCTACATAGGTCAAAAGTAAGGGGTATCCGGAAAACTAGTTAAGATATACCATTTTCATGTTTGTACCGAATTTTTAGTTATTTCATGATGTTTGTCTTTGTGTTGTTGGATGTTGGATCGTCGTTTAACCGCTGCGATGACTAGTTTATGGCTCTTTTTTATCTTCTATTCTTATGATATTTTACATGTATTATATCTCTCATTTAAATCGATTTTGAAATATTAAAATTTTTAATGACCGATGGACTTCGATCCTTTTACAATTTATTTAATCCCAAACGATATTTGTATAATATTATCACTAGTAGCATTTCATAATCTACGGTAAATAAATATATATATTTATATCTTTGATCTAAAACGATTACCTACATGTATGTGAGAGGTATATGACATGTTTATATAAATATAACTTTAGGCAATCTAAATTATATTCTAGTTTTCAAATATCGCCACTTTGGTAAGAAAATGGCCAGTGGCTTGATTGTATCACCCCTAAATAAAAACACCGTTTAAATATACATGTAGTATATTTAAATACTCCCAACCAAACTACTCAAAAATGTTTCCTTCGAAGTAATTTAACTTTGACCTCTAATGTAATGATATTTGCTTTTAGAAAGTATTAAACCACTCAAAAACCCGTTTCTTTTGACTAGTGTCCTGAACACAATTACACATCGCATCATTAAATTTGGAACAAATGAAATGAAACTCTGCCATTATCTACTTTTTGAAATGACACGAATTCGTTGGACGTTTTGGACAAATTACAACCTGTCCAGGTCCCTTACAAATAAATAGATGTGATTATGCTACTCCTTGTATAGTAATTAAAGAAAAATTATTGTCCATAGATTGTTGTCATAAATACAATTCCCTTTAAGGGTAAAATATGATAAAATTCACAAAATGGACGTAGCGTAATGTGCTTAATGCAATAGAATTCCTTCTCGCTAATATGTGTTTGAATTTGGAATATAATTTATCGGCAGAGTGTTGGTATATATATTCCGATGGGCATCAAAAGTGCGTCTCATTACAGGTTTATTATTTTTTTTATTTTTATGAGTCACTTTTCAAAGTGAAAATGTAAAAAGACCCCATAAGACACGCTTTGGTCGATATTTGGACGATCTTTTGTCTTTCAATAATCCAGATTAATTCAAATTTTGCACACAAATTTATCCAAATAAACAAACGGTATAACAGTAAAAATAATACTCCTTTTTGGACATGGGTTTTACAATTAACAGGGTTGACTGTCTACGAAAATTTAATTTTCTTTATCTAGACGGTGACTTGCCTTTTGCACCTTTATATACAGTAATATTTCCAAAAGTGTTTCGATTTGCTCGTGTCTGACTTATATATCGTAACCTTATCAAACTGGTAGAATTAAAGCCTGTATATCATGTATACATTTGTATCGTTACCAGGGCCTGCTTAAAATGTTCCCTTCACAAGGAGTAGTATTCCACCCTTGTTGAAGGCCTTGTGGAGACCTCTAGATTAGTATATATCTCTTTTTTCTCGTGGTTAGAGTGAACTCCCTGTGACATTTACCCTACAACTTTTCGTTGTCAAACTTATTTTTACCACAAGGATTTACTGGAGGCATGACTGCAATTGTACAGCATTAATTAGACCAATTAGACCATGTATTATCATACAACATTTTAATTACATTACTTGATAAAACTAAATTTGGCTCTTCATGAACATTTATTTTGCATTGTATATATTATTTTGCTTATCACGATTGCTGACGTCACAGGATAGAGCTCGAGACGTTCTTTATTTACCTCTTGAGTCCATAGGCTTGATGACATTGTGATACTAACTTATGAGCTTGCATTCAGTAAACTGCAAGCATTAACTGGGAGGTAAGTCACTGTACTTGGTTTTATTTTATTTTAACATTATTATGACATATTCTGAGTAAATTGTTCACTTTCAGGTATGATTTTACCGTGTGTCTTTAATGATTTCTGTAAAATTATATTTTCATTATTGACCATCAAGATAGGGAGAGGATTTTGATACAACAAGACAAGTGCGACCCCGCTGCATGTTGCATATAGCTGTCACAAGTCAGAAATGGTGGCTATTGGTGTCATTTTCATTATTCTATTTATGAAAATTTTGGATTTTATCGCCTGTCATTTAACATTTATTTTTCTTTTTTTATCTTTGCTTTTCATGCCAATGATACTTTCATGCTTTCTGGAGTTAAAAATGAAGTCAAAAACAGTTCTTTTTTTAAACGACAATTGACATTGTTTACTTATTATACCGGTAGCTGTTATATTTGAATATAATTACATTTTATTTTTTGGACCTTTTATAGTTTTCCGTAAGGAAATGGACAAGTGTCCATTATTGATAAGCTTAGGGCAACCGGTCAAAGTTTGAGATTAACACGTTTTGGATGGCCGTCTCATGGACAATCTTACAACGTCCCCTTTTTCTATAAACTGAAGTAACCTTATTTGAATACTTATATGATTGATCGTTGCTTAACGTCCAGCGGCAAATATTTCATGCATATTCAGGACGAAAACATCTTTAGTTATAAAAACAATAAATTGTATATGCGGTGGGCTTGGGTTGGGCAGTAGAATTTTCCAGCAACAGGAAGTCAGTCTGGGACTGTTTGGGTAGGAGCGGGTAATTGATCCTGAGCAACTGGCTACCAACGGTCCACATATTAAGAGTTGTTGCGAAGGGATCTTTAATGTGCTGAGAGCGTGGCATTCCAAACACGGTGCAGGTCGGAAACGGTCCCATCCGAGGCAGGTTGAGAAATTATACAACCCGCCAACCAATAAACCAATCGTAACTACTCGGTTATTTCCGCCTTGCTATCGATTTATTTATTGGAGTGAGCGAGAATGGCCGAATTATTAGTTACGATTGCCAATGAACGTCCCCTTTACTAGAGGTTATAGCTTTGTTGGAGAAAACGAGAAGCCTATTTCTAAACCCCGGCTACTCTCGAAAATTAATGGTTGTGTATTGATGCATCCCAACCAACAGACGTCCTTGTCTGGCGTTTCACCTGCAGGCGTATAAACCGAACGGTCTCGAGGCGAAAAAAAAAGCAAAAATTATGGTAATGTATAAATAAAAGCATTCACTGTTCTTCCAGGAACAAATGTAAAAAGGGGAGATTTACCTTATGCCTTAATTAACAGATTAAGACATCAGATTTTATCCAGCACAGAACACTGAAAATCGCCATTTTCAAACTTGAAGATTTTAAAATAGGAAGTAGGTGACAAGCCTTTTTTAGAAAATTTATCTAGGTTTATCGTCATTTTTTTTAAAATATTCTTCCTTGGGAAATTTTTTGCTATTTGTATAAAAAGGTTTAAAATGGGAATATTTCCTATATTAAAGAATAATTGTATTACTTCAGTCCACGTTATATCATGCAAACTTCACAAAAAGTGATACACTTGAAAAATTGCTGCAAATATTTAATTTTAATATTTTAATTATTCTTATGTGCAAACCCTAGAAATATAAGTAATTTTTCTTAAACTTCCTGTTCACAGGAGATACGGCCTGAAACATTTACAAAGGTTTTACCAAAAATTTAACATTTATCCCCTCTTCTTTTAAGTTTTATAGTGCATTCTTTATAAATGATACAGGCTAAGAGAGCAAAATGGACATCGAAATTGCACATGAAATGACATTCTAAACAAAATGATGTGTTGTTTTTTTTTTATTTCTGGGGATTTTATAGATAAATCACTTTTAATATAGATAAATCACTTTTAACATGATTCTTACGTTAAGTAGCACTTAAATATGGTGTTAAATTGTAAATTATATATTTATCTAACCATAAAAGAACCAAAATATGGACTTGTGACATGAAAGGGGCTATTAATAACTTTCAACTTTTCACCCTTCCGCATTATGCAGCTTCAAACATATTTTGCGTTGATCTTTTCTTTTATTTGTATCATTTCCTTTTAGGCATGCGCTAATATGTAATCAACAAAATTTATGTGTTTTTCTCCAGGAAACGGAGTCTTAAAAGCATTGTAATGCTTTCCGAATTCTTACATATTAGATATTACATGTATGTGTTCTGTTGTTATTTGTACAATTTATGTATTATTTTGAATAAATATGTTTTAAACTAATAGTTACTTAAGAAAATCCGCCAAAGTGAGTTATCTCCCTTCTCCATGCTAAATCCCAGTGACAATACAACTTACTTAGATTTGAAGTAGCCACTGAATAAATTCTGCCAACTATTAACAATTTATCGACTACTAGGTAAGTCTATTAAGTATGGGTCAATCGAAAACAGATTTAAATATGATATTCTCAAAAAAAGATTTCTGAAGTGAACTTCTCCGACATTAGAAACAAAAAAGACCAGAAGCGAGGACTCGTTTTACTCATTTACAAAACAGAAATAGGGTCAGGTGATCCGGAAGGGTAACCCCCAACGTCCCGAACGCAAATTGGCACATCATATCCATGAGCTGTAAAGACGATATGTATGCATAACGATTATAGGGGTACTTTTTGCATTGATTAATATTTTTTACTAATAACCCTATTTTTATTTTCAAAAAGCTTCTTAATGTCATGTTATTGATGGAAGCCTTCACACATAAAATAATCCTTACAAAATTACCAATGTTAAAAAATACGGAAAATTTAGGTATGCTATACTAGTATGTACATTTCAAGGAATAACCTCTCGTCAGTAGCATTAGAACCGAAACATAAGAAATCAGGGATCCAAATATAGCAAAAGAAGCTCTTATATCCAAACAATCGAAATGGGAAGCCAAATCCGACGGCAGGGACAACCAATAAGTGCTTAACTTTTCGAGAACTTTCCGTATTCTCAGTGTTTTATAATTTTAACAAATGCAGCAAATTTCGATAAACATTGTTAGATAACAACAGATCTCCATAACAGTTGTACTGCATAATACTGCCACAATTGAAATATTGAAATATGTCATAATCGATCATATCATCATCATATCACCAATTCCGGTGGCACGTCTTTAGCTCATGATTTAGAGGAAGTACCCCCCCCCCAAACCCGTGACTAAATTGGCGATATTTCATACCAGCACTTAATAATTTTAACAACAAGTTTGAACATTGAATATACAGGACAATCGACATTGTAATTTCACAATAACGTTTTGTTATTTAAATTGATTATTAAAACTTTTTAGAGATTTAAAAACACGAAGAAATTAAAAACAAAACAAATTCATAATTACTCAGCCAAGACTATTCCTTTTAAGTAGGCATTTAATGAAAATTCGTGATTGGTAAGGTAAGGCGATTCAAATTATGAATTATTTTAAAATTTTGTTATATTGGAGATAATAAAAATTTAATAACGGCTTTTATAAACCGCTGTTTTCATTATTAACGAAAGGAAGTCCAATTCGATCACCGGCTAATTAAACCATATTAGTAGGTGTCAACGTTTTTAATTGCAATTGGAGCGACGGTATTTATCGCCAAAAATTCTTTAAACATCCTTACCTATACAACGATTTTAATAGTATTTTGCTCTTCTTACAGAATCTTGTTAAATCACTGATACTTTCTATTGCATGTATTGATATGCATTTGTTGCATTTTCGTTTACGGCCTGATTTTTTTTTAATTTTGTAAAAATTAGAAATGCATCACATCTTTCATTTCTAACACATTATTGCCTTAAAGGTACCCGATTTCACAGTTTATTTTGGTCTAGAAATTAAAGGCACATATGCTACCATTTTTAGCTCACCTGGCCAAAGGCCATGTGAGCTTTTGTCATCACTTGGCGTCCGTCGTCCGTCCGTCCGTTAGCTT
>JAULBM010042301.1:0-10760 GCA_032357055.1 Geukensia granosissima | reverse complement strand
AGTTTCAACCATTCCACAATAGTACCGACTGCCATACTAAACACGTAGCCATGCCCCACGGGCTTTGGCCTAGTAATTTTATAAAGCTCGAAAATCACACTCCACAAAAGCCTGACATATAGTATATGAGAATCCAATCTTACAACTTCAGCAATCATGCAGCGGGACAACCTCCACACAAGCTCGTCAATGTTTCCTTGCCATCAACGCTTTTCATTTACTGCGGAGTCCTATTGTGACGTCATTTTTGCCGGAAATTAGGAACTATTTTTGGCATGGATATGACGCAATTCAACAGATGTAACTTAAAAAAAAAACTAAGATAAAGCAACAATTGCCGATCAAAAAAGAAGGTAAATCATTTTTTATTTTTTGCCTATAAAGATAAGAAAAATAAGAGCATATTCTTCCGCTTGCGCATTCATAATGACAAGAATTTTATCATTGTAAAAAGGCTGAATGCAGAGTAATTATCCCGGAGTCTGAAAGCGGAGCAGATATGACACTGAAACGGAGGATGGCAGCAGGATACTATTATGTATACATATATATAATATAATACATAATATATACATAATATAATATAATTGATTGAATTTGACACCGACACCATTTTTGCTTCGAAAGTTAACTAAAAAATCCATTACTGAAGGCTGAATGCATTGTAATTATCCCGGAGTCTGACAGCGGAGCAGATATGACCTTGAAACGGAGGATGGCAGCAGGATATTATTATGTATACATAATATAATATAATGCATAATATATACATAATATAATATAATTGATTGAATTTGACACCGACACCATTTTTGCTTCGAAAGTTAACTAAATAATCCATTACTGATCTAATCAAATGCACACGTAGTTCACCTTGTGAAGAAGTAATTTATCTTACAAATGCTTTTCATTTGTTTTGGTTCAAATGCTGTTGACGGGATATTTATGCTTGATAAACGTACATGTATACAACATAAGTAAATTCACAAAAGTTGGACAACATTGATAATATGTATTTTTAAACTGTCCGGAGGCTGTCGGAGTATAGAAATAGGACGTTCGGTTTCTTCACCTGCAGGTAAAAAGCCTTGCTGAAAGAGCGCCGTTGGTTCGGCGGAATGTTTAAATACTCGATCAAACCAAGAGTAGTCGTGGTAAAGAAAAGAGCTTCTCGGTTTCTCCGCCAGTGGTTGAACTTCTCGTGAATGGGCGTTCGATTGTTGGGCGGCATGTATAAATTCTCGACCAACTTTATTGGAGGCAACGTGGTACAGTTTGTCTCACGTCGGGAGAATACCACGCTTTAAGCAAGTAAAAGATCATTTTCAACAGTTCGCGAATGAGTGTTCTTGGGGTCCAGTTGCTTAATTTACCTTCCCTACACAAACAGCTTCAATTTGGCTTCCAGTGGCTAGAAAAATCCAACCAATTTATAATTTATTGTTTGATAACTTGTCCTCGCATTAGACACGCATGAAAAAATTGCCGCTGGACGTTACACAACAGTCAATCAATATATTTTTAACCAATGTGTCGCCGCCATTGCGGATGGACAAGTGATACCAGAGGGTATTTATCAGCCCAGTTGTCAGACCCTTCCGATATGACATGTATCACAATCGTTTTGTTTAACATAAATCTGACAGATTTGTCAAAGTTATTAAGGTGAAGTTGAAGTAAAAAAAAACGCTATCTGGTGATGACTTCTTTACAACAATCTTTTTCCTACTGTGTGACGTCCAAGGGACTTCTTTACAAGTCTTTTCCCTACTGTGTGACGTCAAGGGCTGTGACGCTACTTTTATGACGTTCTGTCTTGGTACTGTACCATTCAAATCTGACTTTGAATAGTTACCCAAGTTCTACATATCTACCAGCAAGTAAATTTTAGCAATATCTGTGCAAATCATTTATTTTTATTCGCAAAGTGTATATTATACAGAAAAAGCGAAGATCCAGACCGTTCAGTGATGGTCCCGACTGTATGAGTATATGCACATAGTCGAATGGATGATTGATTAACTAATGCAAATATATTCATGCATTTTCATGACGATAACAAGTTATCAAACAATAAATCATAAATGGGGAAGGCTGAGGGTCAGGGCCGGTGATTTTCTAGCATAGTCACAAAAGGGTCTGAACGTGCCAAAAATGCGGGGACGACTGTTTTACGACATATCCTAATGTCTTCTGGGTACCGGAGCGGTCTGCAGGGCTCAACCCACAGAGCTGACCCAGCTTACCCCAGGTGGCGGATAGGGGAGGCCCTCTCGTTTTGGGGTGGGTGCTAGGTTATAATACGGGACCATAGTGGGTGACGTGTTTAAGGAGAAACGCTCCTTGCACGTAAAAGACCCTTCTCTTTTGTAGTTTCTAAAAAGAGAAGGCTTATGCCGCAACAGAAGGATACCCCATCACTCCCATTTTCCAGTGGCAGTCAAAAACCGTTGCCCCGTTGTGTCCCATCCCATCCCTATTTCGATAATGATAATTGTTGAACTTGTTCTTGTCCTAAATATACATGGAATATTTGCCACTGGACGTTATGCAACCAACAATCAATCAATCGAATGCCTTTGATTTAGAATTTATACATCCCCAACAAACGGACGTCACTTAAGAAGCAGTTTTCCCCTGGCGGAGATATCGAGTGGATTATTTCTTTACCCCGGCTACTCTCTGGGTGGTCGAATATTTTTATATCCCGCTGACATAACGGACGCCTCTTTAGCAGAAGTTTTACCTGCAGGAGGAGAAAACGAACGGCTTATTTCTATATAACTGCCACCGCCGGGTCCGAACGGATGAGACCGTACCTGAATATAGACCATATGCGTATTTTCGACAATTTATTATTAATATTGGCGAATTCTGATTCCACAATGCAGAATAAAATGAACACAAATTCCGTCGGAAAACATTTTAAAGTAGACCGCAACTTTCTTCCTCTTCTTTGGACGATCTTGTTTGTGAAAAAATTGTGACTACCCAGTAAATAACCAGTATAACTCATACCTAAACAACAAAAATATAACATACCGAAGAAAAACAAAAATAGTTTTAATGTTTGAATTAAGGACAAATGGTGACAAAATCTCGTTGTTTACCCCATTTCGTTTTTTTACTACATTAAACATTTAAAATTTTATTTCAGAATTTGAATAAAGATGCATGTATATCAGTGTCAGAGTACATATGCGTACTCTCATAGGTATTTAAAAAAACTTTTTAGGCAGGACATAAATCATACGGTCAGAATACGCAAACGGTTAAGAGCAAACATTCAGTTGCGGATAACTTTGATAACAATTTCGACAAGATAAAATGGTTTCTTTAAAATATTGAATTCCCAGACCCTGAGCGCTGCTCCGAACTTTCGTAAAACGAATAAAAGGAGAAGAGGAAAATGTCAAAGAGTTAAATTTTAAAAAAATGAAATAAAATCAAAAAACTTTTTGGAAAAAAAAACAAAAACACCCCATTTTAACAAAATGATCCATATCTGATGATCTAATGAATACTTTTAAGTAAATTTGTGATAGAACTAAATGTATTGAATTGTTTAATTGCATGCAAGTGAATGAAAACGTTCGACTCGGCAAAATTAGATCAAACGTCCAAACAAGCCAACACATCGGAAATAAAACTATAGCAGAGATCTTCCACATATCAAATTAGCCTCAGAAGTTTTTATAGTTTTACTTTTTTTGTTTCCATCAAGACGATGCAAAATGACTGCATTAACTTACAAAACTATTCTCTCTTATTTTAAAAACTAAAGAGTATTTATAAACAAAACCCTCGAGTGCGGATGGTCGTGGGTTCAATCCCCGACCGGGTAACCAAAGACATTAAAATTGGTATTGGATGCTTCTCCGCTAGGCACGTAGCATTTAAGAGTAAGAGCAAAGACTGGTCGACCAGGAGTCAGAATAATGTGTTTTGGTAGTGTGGCAAGTACTCCTGTGGACTGTTGCTTTCGTGAGCAAGCACGTTAAAAATCCGACTCAGCGTGTCGGTCTAGTACAAAGCAGGGTTCGTTCATCATCCTGATTCATTTATATGCTCTCGTCTTGAATATGCATGAAATATTTGCCACTACATTCAATCAAGCAATGTAAACAAAACGGTGATTCTTTACAAAATTACTGGGAATTAATAATTGTTTTATTTTGTTGATTTTGAGTTGACAGTTTGTCGCATGGTCAAGTACCAAGATTGATTTTACATCAGTGAGACATTTGCAGTTCAGTGGGCATGATTGTCTATGAGACAACCATCCACAACATGTATGTTGCAACCATCTACAGATTGCCCTTAGGCCTTACTTCAAAAATGGACACATATCCACTCCCTACGGCAAGCTGTAAAAGGCCCTAAAATATGATAATATTCAAATGTAACAACTCTCGCCAAAATAAGTATACAATGTAAAACAAGTAACACTTAAACATAAAAATAACGACATCCACTGGATAACTGGTTCCTGGCTTGGGACAGGCACATATGATGTGTGGTGGGGTTAAACAATTTTGTGAGTACTCAACCCTCCCCCAGCCTGGGATTGTCATGGGTCAAAACGAAATAAAAATTTTAAACCAACTGCAAAATTGATTTTCCGGTTAAATATGATATTGGTATTTTGTAATACATTTTCAAAAGTGTGTCACAAGATAGATAACATGGCAAGATAAAGAAACTTGGATATTTTGCGGCATGTATTTAAATCTCAATAAGAAATTGTACCACAGCATGAAAGTCTACGATGTTTAGTTTTTCATATAATAATGACAACTTTCTTTACGGGAAAATATTCTATGATACATCAATAGGACATGTCGAATCTACCATGACGCGAAGTTACTGCCCGACGTCTACATTTTTTTGCAAAATTTTCCATTTTTCCATTGAGATTCATACAATGTTAATCGGAAACGGTATCGATGACCCCATATATCAATCTATTCCTTGTGCATAGCAGATTCATTGGTTAGTTTTTTGAAAAATTCTATGGATACATTTTCCTTAAAATATTATTTGAGTACAATTTGTGGGGATTTTTCTGTTGTTTCCCCGTTGCATCTATACATTTTTGTCATTTTGTCACTCAATTTTGGGTAGCTATTACTCGAAAGTGAGATCGGTGATGTATAGATTTTTTGGCTTATTACTGTGTATTTTGGTTATATCTAACTGTCTGGAAATTTTTTTTGGAAATTCTATGGAAATGTCATTTTGTGACTCTTCACATTATTAAATAATTTTTTTCTTTTACAGCAGATGATGAATCATGATTTTCGTTCCTTTTCCCGATTTTTATGCAAATGAGTATTTCTTCTTCTAGATACCGCTTTTTAGGTTCTACCGGAATGAAGGAAACTACTTCTTAAATCATGAGTGACAAAATATTCAAATCGTACTTAATTGAGATTAATCTGATATCTATTAAATTCCCTTAAATATTAACAAAAATTGCTCAATACATTTATAACAAAGAACTTACAACAACGAGTGACAAAAGGTTGAATAATATTTATATTTGGCCCTGGAATTGGCTTTTGAACAAGTTAAATTACAAATTAAAATTTATGTAAAAAGGGTTAGTTTTATCTTACCGGTACAGAGATTTTCCCAGAAAGTATGCTTGCATGAATTAAATTAGACATGAGATATCTCCTCCAACAATTATGGTTACACAACGGATAACATCTATTATTACAAAAGTAATCCACTAAAACTTACCATTCTTTTAAATAAGTATTTCCATAAGGGATATACCGCCACGATATGGCTGAAATACTGCCGACGTGACGTAAAAAACCAATCGATCAATCTAAAAAGGATAAAGATAATACAACTGAGCGCATTTTGGTTTGAAAAACCGCATTTTGTTTTCAATATATGTTTTTGTGAACTTTCTTCAAATGCTAAAAAATTTAACCGTTTAATTTTAACAATCAATCTCTGAAAAAAACAAACTTTCGAATGCCAAACCAAAATGCACTCCGTCATTGATTGTTTGTTGCCTAATTTCCAGTGGCAAATATCCCATGCATATTCAGGATGAGAACAAGTTCAACAATTATCACTATCGAAAAAAAGGGGTGGGATGGGACACAACAGGGCAACGGTTATGGCTGCCACAGTAAAAAGGGAGTGACGGGTAGGGACATAAAATTTAGACTTTTGTAGCGGCTTAAACCTACTCTTTCTCGAAAACTACTGAAGGGTCTTGTACGTGCAAGGAGCGTGGCACTCTCCAAACACGTCACCAAATATGGTCCACGGCAAGGCTTCCTTTATAAGAACCTAGCAACCCCCCAACAAAGGGCCTTCCCTATCCGCCACCTAGGGTTTGCGCTGGGTCAGCTCTGTGGGTCAAACCCTGAAGACCGCTCCGGTCTCCCGGCACTCTGTCATACGTTGTTGTCAAAACATAAGAATTTGCTTTCATTGGCACTAATGTTGCAACAGAATATCATTTATAAATAAACTGCTTCCCATAATACATCAGTTAATTACATGAACTGATCAGCCTGAAGAGGTTACTCAGCGTTTAGGTAAGTTGTACTTGCAAAGGGCAGACTGGTTATGGCCATAAGCTATTTTATTTTATGTTTTTGTCAAAGACAGATGTCAAATCGAGCTCCAGTAAAGATGAGAAGGCGAATCATTGACAAAAAATAAATTGAAGAATAGGCACGACACTAATTAGACGATTAGGATTCTAGGATTAGAAAGTGTTAGAGAACAAGTAAAATCTGGAAGTTAAGTTGAAGATTACATCGAGCTCAGACGCAAGGAAACACAAATTTAGAAGGTGGCTATTGTCACTTCAAAACTGTCAGGATTTTGAAAATTGTAAAGTGTTTTCATATTATAAGTTATTGATTGATTGATGCTGTTGAACGTCAAGTGGCAAATATTTCATGAATATCCAGGATGAGAACAAGTTATCAAGCAACAAATCATATACTGGGTTTACAGGGGATTAGGACGGGCAATTAATTTACCACAGGATGCCAAATGTGGACTGTTTGGGTAGGGTCAGAAAATTTAGCCTAAGTAATTGGTCACATAAGGACTATTCATTGTAGCTGTTGCGAAGGGATCTTAAACGTGCTATGAGCATGGCATTTATCCCAACATTGGGCACGGCGGTAACATTACCGTCGGAGACGTATTAAGAACTAATACTTGCCTTTAGGAGGGGTTCTTCCACCTGAAGAAGAAACCGAGAAACCCATTTCTTAACCCGGCTACCCTCGGGATGGTTGAGTATTTATACACGGATGTTACATTACCGTCGGAGACGTGTTGAGAACTAAAACTTGCCTTTAGGAGGGATTCTTCCACCTGAAGGAGAAACCGAGACACAAATTTCTTAACCCCGTCTTCTCTCGGGATGGTTGAGTATTTATACACCCCTCTCAACCAACGGGCGTTTCTTTAGCAGGGGTTATACCTGCAGGCGAAGAAACCAAACGGCCTATTTTATACCACGACCGCCTCCGACAGTCATGTTATAAGTTAGATTGAAGAGGAGAAATTTGTGTTTCTTGACTGACTTGGTTTCAAACGTCAACACCAAAATGAACAAAAAGAGAATGATTACAACGCTATACATGAAAGAGCAGACGGAGAGTTTCATCAGCTATTGGACGTGTTTTTACATTTTGGATTGGCCGTCATCTCACTTAGACACTAGAACAAGTTATTCATGAGGTCAAGTACCTGGATGGAAAATAAATATATATATATATATATATATATATATATATATATAAAGTCTTTCAGGTGATAATATAATAAAAACTATTTGGAAAAATGTGTTATAGTTTTTATTATATATATATATATATATATACATGTATGTAGAAGGGAGATAACAAAGACATCAAAGGAAAAGACTAACGTGTGTATCTGGAAAATTCACACTATGTCTTCAGTTCTAAAGATCCATTTTCAATCAATATGTCCCGAACTTCGTAATCTACTTGTAAAAATCCCCCCCAAAAAAAAACAGAAAATCGGACAACAGATCAGCACTGGTGTAATAAACCACAACTCGCTTTGCCATAAACTATGTTTATTGGATCCTGTATTGGGCAACAATTATGTTGTAGAAAGTATTTAAGTCCAGAGGTAACTGTTTAAAATTATTACAGTTATGTATTCTGGGCACCGGAGCGGTCTCCAGGGCTCGACCCACAGAACTGACCCAGCGCGAACCCCAGGTGGCGGATAGGAGAGGCCCTCTCGTTGGGGAGGTTGCCAGGTTATAATACGGAAAGCCTGGCCGTGGACCATAGTGGGTGACGTGTTCGGAAAGTGCCACGCTCCTGGCAGGTAAAAGGCCCTTTTGTAGTCGAAAGAGAGCAGGTTAATGCCGCTTCAAAAAGCTCAACTTTTTGTCCCTACCCATCACTCCCTTTTTCCAGTGGCAGTCAAAAGCCGTTGCCCTGTTGTGTCCCATCCCCCCTTTTTCGATATGAATAATTGTTGAACTTGTTCTCGTCCGGAATATGCATGAAATATTTGCCACTGGACGTTTAACAACCAATAATCAACTGGATCCTTAACCATTTCGTTTCTGTATTACCAGAAGAAATACAAAGGAGCTCGGGTTATGAGAACGAAAATGTCAAAATCAGAACTGCTCATAAGGAATCTCTAAAAGAGGGCTAAGGACAGTAGAATAAGATCACACAAAAATAACGATGATTGCTTGTTCAATACTGAGTCAGGAATAATTGATATAAAAGAATGTGTTGGAAGCTCTGTTAGATTTTTACAATGGTAAAGTGTATTCTGGAGTATAAGAAATATTGACATGGAATGAAAAACAGTCTTTGTTGAATGTCTGCACATTGCAAGAGTCAAGAACAATTACTTTTGCTTGACGAAAAATCTACGTGATAGGAAATAGTATGAGTATGATGAGTCGGTAACATTAAAATATCATTATCACTTAATCCAAATTATCCGCCCCTATCCAACCCGCAATTTTTCCAGTGGCAGTCTAAAAGTCCCTCCCTTACCAGTCCCTTGCACACAGTCTACATATTGATTTATTGTTTAACTTGTTTTCGTCCTGATTATGCATTAAATAATTGCCACTGGACTTTTAACAACAATCAATCAATCAATCTTAAATTTTATTTCCCGGCACTCTCTTATAGCAGCGTGGCATGATGTTCGTTTCAAAAGCAATAATTATCCATCCTGTTTTTTTTCATTAAATTCCAAGCCTCATGATAAAAGCACATGGCCAGGACGATAGAATTTATGTACGGATACATTAAATTTCTCTGTGACATAGATTTTATATCATTTTATGATAATATTGGAATGAATATAGCTAAGATAAAAGTAAAAATAACAAAAGTCTTTTTTCCTTGATCATAGATTCAGTAGTGTAATATGTCACGGATATAATTCATATTTTGTGCTTTAAAGTAGTTGATTTTTGGTGCAAAAACTTCTAATGATAATCAATACACTTTCAAATGCACAGAAAATAATACAAAAGCTATAGTCAATGGAATTTAGAAAATATATCAATCAATCTGAACGAACAATGAATATCATTTTAAGGATTGTTGCATAGAAATAAGTTATAATATTGATATCGGCAACTTTTAAAAAATGGACACGTTTTGAAATTCAACAAATGAAAAAAAAATAAAGATATTTTTTCATTTTTTCATTTAGAATAATTGTGGCCTACAATATTTACTATATTTCATCAAATTTTCAACAAGTTTCTACATGTAGTATAAGTTGCTGCTTAAAAATAACAACATACGGAATGGAAAAAATCAATTTTGTATATGGTTCCGGCAACATACAAAAGAAAATATGAATACATCCTCGGCCTAAGTTTATTCACCATATGAAATTCGAGCAAATTTAAAGTGAAATATGACTAAGCCAAGGTTTTCTCAGGGAGAGATCAATCTCATTACTGCGGAAATTTGTCGGTCGTCGTCATGATTTGGTTGACTGATACGAAATAACCATTTCACAAATGACAATGAATATCTTCCCAAGGTTGTGACTAAAAATCCGTTCCTATGCCGGTTGTGCCTAACATCGATTGTGACTATACACTGGCTTTTTCCACTGTCACATGTGGCGCATGAGTTACTTACTACTTACCCTTCCGGAGCCCCTCAACTCACCCTAGTTTTTGTAAGGTTCGTGTTATTTAAGCTTTATTTTTCCGTGTAGTATTGTGTGTTCTATGTTACCTGTTAATTTTTAATCATTGTGGCACACAAAATTGACCTTTTTTGCGTTACAGCAAATTTATCCAGTTTTTAACAAGTTTGTGGTATGAATATTTGCAAAAAATAACCTCAAACCATACGTCATTGAAAAAGGCAAATTTGCCACTAGTAGAACACGAGTGGCTTACACTGCCGGCGCACCTGAAAACGCCCAGGTTTTTGTAGGGCTCGTGTTACGCCAGCTTTAGTTTTCAATGTAGTGTCGTGTGTTCCGTGTTTGTCTTTCGGTTATTTTGTTAGCTATGGTCTTGTCTGTCTGCTAATTTAACGATTTCTGTGTGCCGCTTTGGTATCTTGGAATTCCTTCGACCATTTTGCGGACTGCGACATAATAAAATATAATTAATTGATTGATAAATAAAATGCTGTTTAAAGTCCAGCGTGCAATTATTTCACGCCGGGTATTCGGACACAAAGAACCGGGTCGGACACAAAAAACCCGGGGACAACAACTTTGAAGCACAT